>VUJU01000947.1:0-74127 GCA_009835225.1 Aphis craccivora | reverse complement strand
ATTATGAGAACTTATAGCATACAAAACAAAATTCAATTAAGAGTTTCTCTGTTTTAAAAATAACATACATTCATAATATTTAAAATAATAATTAAATATGATTATACAATATTACTCGATATAACTTTTTTTTTTTTAGTTAGTTAGCTTATCTATTTAGCTTATAATATTAGTAATGCGTACAAATATCTATATATTTCGTGTTAGTGTACCATTATTAAGTAATGTTAAGTTATAATGTTATGTACCTACACATAGAAGTGTATACATTTTCAACCAGAAAAAACACCTAACAATTGTTTATTTATATGATATACAGTGTGTTCAACAATAATTGAACACTGATCAGCCGGATTATATTGGAATAAATCACTTGTTTATTAATTATTACAAACTATAGTGTATATAAAAACACCTTTATTGATATATTTCAAAATGCAATCATTTCTGTCTGCAAAATGGACTGTAAAAATGTTTTAATTTTTTTAATAGAAACACCTATTCTGAATACTTTATTCGATAGATCTATTTTATCAACGTTATTTTGAATATTTTTACGTATTTTTTTAAATAAAAAATTGTATACCTACATTACATTAATCTTGTTTATAACACTTATGTAAAAAAAAAAAAAAAAATACATAACATTTTTCAAAAAGAAACCAGTAATAAAAATTATAAATAGTTGTATACTTTTTTAAGAAAAGAAAAAATGTATTATTTATTAAAATTTAAGTGGCTCTTAATCAGTCAGTTTTCAATTTAGAACAGTAGTTGATTCATCAAAATGACTTTTAAGATATGGGCTTATCCGAATATGGTAGCTTACTGAGAAATGCAGTGTTCCCTAAATTTTTGAACACACTATGTATATATATTGTTCTTTTGTTCTTTCGGCAGAAAACAAAAACCAAATCAAATGATTCAAAAATAATAGATTTGTTCTCTATCTTTAGGCACTGCAACGAAAAAAAACCTTTATGGTTTGTAGAAAAAGAAACCGCTTCGCCTTAGTCCATCACTACTACACCTACTTACAACCTCCTTATCAACTTTATATATATACATTAAATTATATATATATACTCACGTCGTAGACGAGTTTAAGGTTTGCTTATGGTATAAAACTTTTCGTAGAAATAGTTTTTGAGAAACCTCACCTTTTCCGCCATCGTTACCGTGTTCATTTCGAGTAATTCTTCAGGTGTCAGACCTGAACTGAGGCGGCTGGTCTGTAGTAATTCAATTTATCCACTAGTTGAAAAATTGATAGAATCCGTAACTCTTACCCAGTAACAAAAGGCTCACGATAGCCAATAGTCTAAGGTGAAATAACAGCAACTAGAAGATGCGAGAACGTGCGTTTAGTATATAATATAATGTACTATTGGTATGAGTTTGGTGAAAAATACTCTTTAGTCACGCTTCCGCGACCTGTGGTTTTGTATAATATCTTTCCTCTCACCACCATTATTGTCATTATTACCAACTAAATACTTAAATAGAAAAACAAAATTTTTGACCAATAATCCGTTATAAACTCATATACGGCTGAAGTCTATAAATAATATTGTAAATTGAATATTTATTGTTTTTATTAAAAATGTACATAGTCTATCATTATAAATTAAAATATATATTACATAAGTATGATAATCGCTGATAATTCGTTATATAGTTTTATATTTTATGCAACAAAACATCTGAAAATTTACAGATTCTTCATGTACCAAATTATTATATAGCTATCAATGTATCAGTCAGGCCTCATGCACAAGACACAACTACCTGATGTATAATATTTAGTTAATTTTAATGGCTGGCGCAAAGTGTAGGCAATTTCGGTACATCGGAGTGTAGGTGGTTCTAGTGCGTTAACCACATTGTTGACAGTTGCAATATTATGATGACATGTTCATTGCGACGACACGTACATTTTGTGAATTACTCGTTTGGACAAGTGTGACTACTTTATTTGATTTTTGTTTTTTAACGGCCTCAAACAACTAACAAATTGATCAATTCACAGATTCCAAATATTGCGCTAGAATGAAAAGTTTAAATACATGTGAACAAATTTAAACATACAAGTAAAATATATTTCTATGATGATGTTATGGCATTTTTAGTTTATTAATATATTTATGTAAAATTTATTTTATTGAATTCTACAATAAATTTAGCTTAACATCTTTAACTTTTTACATATATTTATCACTAAACAAAATGAGATATTTTGATGGTGAATAAATACGAAATTATTTTTAAATTGAATATAGGTAGTTAAATGTATAATACGTTCATAAATAAATATCGTTAATCTTTTATCCTTAAATATCCTTACACATTAAGGAATAGTGATCTATCTAAATAGATAATACATGTGATTATTATATAAAACCAGTAGAAAAAATATAAGAAGATTGAATTTATTGACAAAAATAAAACAAAAATAATGTATAATGGTTGAATATAGGGCTGAATACCATTTTCTGTGTTGGATAGGCTTTTATAGATAACATGTAATTCTTAATATGTATACAGTTATTCAAACATAATATAATATCATACAATATAATTTTAACCTACAATAGTATGAACACACAAAAAGCATATAATACGTCTTCTATTTGGATATAATTTAAAATAATCTAATAAAAATATATAATAATATATTACATGTATACATATATGTATATAATAGACGAGATGGTTTTCAATAATGCTCATATCATTACGAAATGCAAATATTGAGTAGATACTTATTAAGATGTTATCCATTTATATTATGTTTAGTATTTTAATACGTTTACTGATAAGAAACGCAATTTTGACGCTGAATGAATAACAATGAAAGCAAGTTACGAACTTTCTTCGGGGATTGATATTTAATGCCCATTTATTGTATTATTTGTAAGTACAGTTAAAAATAAAATAAAATTTATGTTTTCATCTTGGAAGGGTATATAAATTTATTTTTAGACAGTCCATGTTTTTGGTAGACATTACCAGTACTTCCTACTGATTCAATGACAACTATAACATTTCTTAGATACTATTACCTGTACTGCATTTACATACCACATATAATGTTGCTATATTCTTCTCCTTGCGTACACGATTATTAATTAATTACCTTAAACCGTATAACAATTGTACGGCGATGCGTAAATGTATAAAATATATAAAATCATGGATGGTGGTTTCGGTCATTCTCTGCACGGATAGTCGAGCACAATTATTATGAAATATAAACAAGATACCTAAACGCGTATGTGTATATTGGACTAATATTGTTTGCTATGAACATATATAACATAATATAATATGATCGTATAACACGTCTGAACATCACACCGGCAAGTCATCGTATACCTGAATGGAAAAAAAAAATATAAAAAATAAGGAAAGTCTGCGTAGAGAAATATTATATTTATTACGAGTATACGATAATAATAATAGTAATAATACTACGATGGATGTATGGCAAAATAACCGCCTTTTGCTATGGCGAAAAGACGGGATAAAAATTACCTACGTTACACTCACTTACGTGTAGCGCCGAGATTATAAATCGTTTTTGGCTTGCCAAAAGTTGTATAATAAACTTTCAATATGATCACTGCCATAATAATATAAATAATACATAATAAATGTGAAAGCGCCCGTTAATGACTTTCCGAGGACAGCTTTATATTGTACATATATAAAGCGTGCTGCCTGGGAGGAAGTGGCGGTGGTAGCGATGGTGGTGGTTAAGGTTGTTACGGGTGATATAGGGGTAGAGAGGCGTAGGGTAGGTACGTGGCGGTGAAAAAGGCCGAACGGAATTTATTAAGGCACAACTTCTTTGACACGGCCACGGCAACGGTCGGCACGAGCGTGCTACACCGTCTCTTCCGCAGTCCTCTTTACGGCCATGCGCTCACGCCGACGTCGCAGTCTCCACCTTCGCCTCCGAACCGAAAAGCCGTTATCTCTATTAACCGTTATATTTTATGAGTTTGTACACACATATAGGTACATAAAATATAGGTATACGGATGGGCATATTGTGTGTATTTAATATATCTAATACATACCGGGTAATCCATTTAACGTAAGACACTCAATATTACAAAAAATATTACGCGCTTTTGACATTTTTTTCACGAGATAAACTGAATTTTTCTAAAATACATGTATATGTATATTTTTACCGTTGTTATTTTATTTTAAATTTTTTTTTAACTAAAAATACGCGTTTTTAATTAATTATTCAATCACAGAATATTTTTGGATTATTTCGATTCAAAAAATAATATTGAATCTATGTGATGTATTGCTAAGGTATCCTGCTAAACGTCGGTCTCTACTTTTAAATTCACTTTAAATTTTAATATTTATATGACTATATAAACTTTTGGTCTACGTGTATGTTATCATTTAAAAGATTAAACACTTAAAAAATATAATTAAATTAATTAACAACGACTTGAAATAATTACGTAAATAAAATATTCTCAAAAACTTAAGTGTTTTTTTTGAAATAAATCGTGTCTTACGTTAAATTGATCACCCCGTATAATATACGAGTATGTATACGGACCGTATTAACGGTACACGCGAGGATTAAAACCGCATTTTATATCGTGTCAACTGATTTATCTCTATCCTCGCGTGCATTCCGCGCGACCGCAGCCATTATACGTGTTTCGACCGATCGCTATACACATAATATATATTACGTATGTTGTATACCCCACTGCCGTCATGTGTTATTACACCGCACGAGCACTCTCGCACGTTCTGATTTTCCTCTCACCGGCCCGATGGCGTTAGGACATTTTTTACCCCACCAGCTCAAGTTTTTTTATATAAATATATATATATATATATACAAACGCGTCTGTTTCCGTATTCTTTTTTATTATTTTTATTTTTTTTTTTTATAGCGGTTGATAAATCACGAGGGTGAATGAGAAAAAAAAACTTTTAAAAATTACTCCGGTCGGTTCATTACGGTTGTCCGCGCACATAAGCTTGTTAAAAAATAGTGAGGAAACGACCGTTTCTTTGAAAATATGTTTTGCTCAAATCGTGCTGTCATTGTAGTACCGACATCGTCGTCATCGTCAGCGGCAATAATAGGAATAATTCAAAACTAGAGATTATTTATTAATGTAAAATTATACAGTGTGGTGACATTTCTACACAGATATAATTTGTATATAATATTATTGCAGTTTTACGCTTATATTAAAAATTATATATTTATTAATATAACATTCAATAACTGTTAATCGCACACACAGAACTTCTTTTGTATTATAATAAAATACAATATTATGTACAACTATTATCCACTTATTTTCAAATTTCAAACAATAGGTGCCCATAATATATTATGAAGTCGATATTATGGCGATAATAAGCTTTCTTTTTAATTTTATCATTGTGATTTATGTTAATTGTATTGTTTATAAACATTGTTTTGGAAATTATCCACGTTAAACATTCGTGCAAACATCAAAACGAAAATAATTATTAATGTAGCTTTCCTAAAAAGCCTGCTATATAGTGTTCAAATCTGATAACGAAAGACATACTACACACACGCACGCACACACATGAGTATACGTTCATACATTATTGTTCGTTGAAAATATCTCTATGTATATATTTTTTTTTAAGTATTATGATACATTACAATATTTTAAACTACAATAACGTAGATTTATAAAAGGTTTCAATACATTTTATTTCTCCTAACTATATAGTCCAATATAAATACTGGATTAAAATATAAACTGATAACATATTATCTATAGGAGTATTTACTCTGAAATATACTCATAGTATACATATTATACAACAATATTGGCCATTATTAGTTGTTAAGTGATGTATATATATATATATATATTCATAAAATAAACTGAAAGAGTTCAAACTATATCCTGATGATATAATGTGTGAGATGCTTGATTTGACAAAATACAATTAAATTACGCTAAGTAAAATTTTTACAATTGGACATATATAAATTATTCAAGAGACTTACTACCTTGGTTTGATTTTTGTTATGTAAAATATATCCTTAAACTGGTTACCGTAAACATATATCAGGTAGATTAGACTATATGGAATAGCATAATATTTAAGCATATTGAAGGTTACTTTAAGCCTATAAAACTGAAACGGAAGTTAAATTACATATAAAGGAATAATAAAACACAAGCATGATTTTAAAATATTAACAAAAAAAAAAAAAAGAAGATGTAATTTAATTAACTATACGTAGATTTTAATGTAATTAACTAAAAATTCTGCATTTACCTTTAATTTGCTAAGATTATCTTTGAAATAATATGAAAACACATGTGTTAAAATTTAAACACGAATATGATGAGAAGAGTTACAAAAAGTTATATGCATACAATATTATACATTATAACGACGTAGTTAAAGTTGTACTTTTTTTATTTGAAATGATAAAATACTTTAATTCGTACATCTTCTTAAAAAATAGTACTAAGTATACAATATTAAGAATATGAGAATATACAACAATAATAATTAACAATTAATTTACTTATAATTATTTTATGAATTTATTTACATGTTCATAAAATGCATAACAATATTGTAAATTATTTTAAATCAGAAATCGTAATTTTAATTTAAAAATTGCATAATTCATTATTTAAAATATTATTAAAAATTAATCACGTATTGAATTTACAATGACGTGGTTACTCCGTAACTTCATATTCTATATATTAGCATATTATGTTTTGTTAGTAAAATATAAAAGCTTAATTAAGTATTATTAAACCAATTATCTGTTTACTTTCACGGTATTATTACTAAAAAGTTATATTTCGTTAATAAGTACAAATCTAACAGCCTAACAACCATAAAAACGCTTATCATAACTTGTTCATACACAATCGTAGTATAATAATGTATTTTACAATTAGTAAATATTATAATTTCAAGTAATTTAATAAGAATTCTCTAATAAAAACTTAAATAATTTCATACATTCAAAATCTTAAAATATAAACTAAATAGATTCTTGAATCTTTAACAATTCTTACAGAACATTTACATTTTTCAATTTAAGTAATTTAATTTCATTAAAATATTGTGTTAGCATACTATAATAGTATACGTGTAAATAAAATAATCTATTAAAACGTTCGAAATAACTAATATTAATGTAACATTAAAATAAATTACACAATAATTTGTCATTAATTATTATTATATAGAATTATATATATATATTTTAGATATTTTTTGTAAGATGAGCTCTGATTTGTTTCAAATACTCTAAAAATCTTCTTGATATACATATTTTTCAAAGTTTCATTGGCCATTTGGTCATTGCCAAATATTTTATTTATTTTAATTTTATAGTTTATAGATGATTAGTATACATTATGAAATAGTAAAACATAATAATTGAACAAAATATGAATCCATAATATGTAGTATTAATTTATAACGACTGTTTTTGAAAATATAATAGTTGTGAATTTTGAAAATGTATTAAGTGTAATTTATGATTCAAATTAGTTATTTTACTTACTTGTGTAAGTTTAGTAATTTATCTAAGAACACCAATTAAACTACTAAAGATTTCAAAGACCAAAGTTTACTCAAAGTAAACTCATTATAAATAATATAAAATTAGCATGGTCAAATGAAAGAAACAGGTCATTTATTCTCAACACAATTAATAACACATCGTTTAACCACATTAAAAAAAAAAAAAATTAAGATGTATTATAATAATATGCATCGTAACTATATTATAGTACGAAATATTATATTATATTCTTTCTGGAAAAAAAAAATTTCCATAACGTGATTTGTAAATTATTTCAGTGTGTATTCTTACGAATTGCAGCCATTATCTACAATAAAGCGCATTATTATAATAATAGCATCAAACGATATCCGGAAATATATTATTATATATAGGTATATAAAAAAAAAATCAACCTCTATGCACCTCATCGTTTTCCACTGCCACGATAGCAGAAGAGCGGTCGACTAACGCGCAGTCCTCAATCGCCTTACCCGATGCGATCCCTTTCCATCTCCTTTCCACCTCCAACACCAACTACCGTAATACTACCCTTCACCCACTTGTGTATTCCTACCCGGCATGCACATTCCCATGCCATTTTAAATTACTCCTAGCCGTTTCCTATTCCGAATCCTTCTACGTGCATTTCTCAAATTCCCTTTACCGCTTTATGTCCGCTCTCTCCCTCGCAACACGCTCAAACCACTTTAACCTATTCACTCTCTCCTTATCTGCAGCATTGAAGTTGGTAACTCTATAACCACCACGTGTATGCCATTGTGTACATATTCGTATACTTAACTCGGTATAATCTCATTTACACCGTACAATATATCCCTCTACGAGGTTTCCGATGCCGCGAGTAATTTTTTCAACAGTTCCGTCTACGTATTTATACAAATGTCAGCTGCTGTTCCCCGACGTGCATACACTGTTGTAGTAGTACCACCTGTCTTGTATTATTACTATTCGTGTATTCAGCTAAGATGCGATTAAATATGCAACGGAGTTTGTGTACTCAAAAATAAAATACACTGTAAATAATAACAATATTATTGATCATGTTTTTAAACCGATGAAATATATATGTATATATTATGTAAAAAAAAAAAAAAATTATAAATTAAAACATTTTTGCCAAGACAATTTTTTTAAACTAAATCCATCTAAACTAAAAATAATGATTTTCCAAAAATAACCAATCATACGTATTGAGTTGAATAATTTCAAATCGCTATAAATTTCAACATGATAATTTTGGAGCAATCCCAAACAAATGATTTCATACTTTAAAAAAAAAAAAAACACAATGCATACAATTTAAAATTAATTAATTGGTTATTTTATTGGAAATCTAAAACTAACATGTTTTAATAAAATACAGATAAATTATACATCACAGTTTGATTCAATAAAACAATAATAACTAATATTAATTGGAATAAATGTATGTGTTTCATAGTACACAATAATATAGGTATGGAATTTTAACAAAATAACCATAATTTATGTTGAATATTATACGTTTTCATGTTTACGTGCAATTTTCGACGATTGCCATTAATTTTGTTTAATTTATGTGATATAATTTGTTTTATCAAAATGCATGTTTAACTCTGTACTAACTTAATAGTGCTTGCCTATATCATACATTCGGACATTGTACCTTTATATATTTGAATATTTAACTACAACTTCATTACCACACACACATTTACATATTATTATGTTACATAATATGTAACATAAGTATTCATAATATTATTTTTGAATTTATTATAGTACAAATAGTATTCAATAACAATAATGTATTACTATTATTCATTGTATCACTTTTAAAAAAAAGTTTGAATACATCCATAATAATTTAATTTTACAGTAATCAAAAAAATATTAATTAATAAAGTAAAGTTTAATTTTATTGTTATGAATAATTTAGATTTTTTAAGACTTCAGTTGTAATATATTCCCGTACAATAATGGTATTACATTTTATAATTTCATTTTATTTTTTATTATTAAGTAAAACTCTGCTGTGAGTATCAGCTTAATATATATATATATATATATATACATGCATTTTTTTATTATCCACAGTGTAGTCATAAAAACCGAATAAAATATATTTAACTCAATGAAGCTTACAATTCATCAATTCTACGAACACTAACATTTTTATACTTTTTTATTGTTGGTTTATTTCTGCATTCTAACTTCTGTCTGTCCCTTAAGAATATTGAAAATTATCTTTAATAATATAATATCACATATCATTGCTAGCAAATAGCTTTTTTTATCATTTATTCTACTAGACTCTCGAAGTAATTTGAAAGTAAAACCTTTAAAATTGTTTAGAAATAACTTATTTGATAATAATATATATTAGTGAATTTAATGATTGATATGTTTAATGTATTTAATAATTAAGTTATAGGTAAACTAAGTAAACTAAGAAAAAAAAATAATTATTAAAATTAACTTTATATGTTAATATACCGATAAGATATAGGTAATATATTTATTCTTAAGTATGAATATTTTTAGGTAGGTACTTACTTAATAAATATTTTTAAAGGATCTAATTATTATCGTATATAACTTTCTTATGGGAATAAAATGTTACTACATTATTGCTAAGTCGATATTATGTATTATTATAATATAAGTGGCTTTCATTTATAATGATATATTAATTCTATGTGATGGTTTATGTACATTACAGGCATTAAATCTCAGAGCAAGAAAAGCAAAGGCGGCAAGAAGACCGCAGCTGAGCAGAGACATGAAACCAGGAATCATCATCGAAAACGTTGCACAGACCAAGAGACGTCTGGCAGAGACTACGTTGCTAGCTACAGCCTCATTAGCGCCCGGAAGTTCATCCATCATTGATGAAGGGCCAACCAACACGGGAAGCGGAAGTCAGGTATTTAAATAATATGCATATCAAAATTGTTAACTAATATTTTTCAATAGAGAACAATGATGATCTTGTAGTAGTATGGTTATACACTCATATTTAAATGTTAAACCGTTAAACATGTTGTAATTTAGAGCAAAATTAAAAGCAATGCTAACATACATAACGTATTTTTTCAGTTGAATTAACAATGATTATAATAGTTAATAGCACGGTTAAAATTAATTATGATGACATTTTTTTTGCGGTCAAAATGTATTGTTGGAGCTTGACATTGGTGATTCTTTAACATTTGTATACTAGTAATACTATTAAAAACAATGTATTATTTTTACTTAAACTGCTATTATATTTTATTACTAAATTATTAAAAATAATAACGTGAATTTTAAAAGTAAAATAGTTAATTATTTATAGTATTTTTCAGATTTTAAAGCTCATGCGTTACTCAGCTGATCTCAATATTTAACATGATTTTAATTGTATGCTGGTTTCTATTCTAGGAACTTAGTTAAAAGGTTATTTAAACATTCTCACAGCCTTATATTTCTAAGTTTAGATTATAACATACTTAAATTTCGAAAGTTATCTTTCACTTAAGCATGTTGTCACATCAATTACCATGAATGATTTTAAAGCTTAAACACTACAAAATATAAATGTTGTGCTAGTTTCAGATATGGTTTACCAAATCCGTCTACTTTTGACAATTTTCTTTATTATTTTCCGATAATTGTATTGATTGTTTAAGTAATAGAATTTCAGTTTCAAAATCAGCAGTATTTTATTCGAATACAGATAAAAGTAGAAAAATATTATCACTGTCGGTTAGGTATCACACCGTAATCGAAAATTAATTATAGACCATATACTTAGTACAGCAGTATAAAAACTATGAGATAAACACTAAGAATCAAAATTAATGACACCTATTGCATCAATACATCAATAGTAACAATAATTGATGTTCAAATATATATTTCAATATCATGCATTAAATTTGTGTGCAATTAACAATTAACTGTAGTTTACACATATTGAAAATCAAACTAAATTAAGCTTAGTTAAAATAGCTTGTATTATATTGCATAGTATATAATCTCAATTCGTAACAATTATTACTGTGAAATATATTTATTCAATAGTATTTAAATTCAATTTACGGTAAAATACCTTTGTATTACAATGATGTGTAAGTACCAAAGAATATATTTATATAAAAAAACATTTGTTAATAATACATATTTTTCATGATTGAATGGAATTTTTAAATAACTAAATATTTAGGTACATTTTATATTGTCTCTGGGAACAACGTGAATGCTTTAAACTATGTTCTTTATTAGTAACATAATTTGTAAATTCGTTGTTATTATTATTGTTAAAACACAAAATATATGAACAAAAAGCGATGGTTTCTTAAGTCATAATGCTTAAAAAAAAAATACCATCTATTAATTTGATTATTTCTTATTCACATAATTATATATACACACAGTAAAATTAATTTGCTTAAGATGATTAATACATAAATATTTTAAAATTATTCAAATACTTCATAAATAATAATATATAATTATAAATTATTATAATGTGTGCTTGTTTCTTTCAAACTTTTCGTGAACAAATAATACAATTATGAAAATATTATTTGATGCAATTTTGAGAATTCGTAAATATATCCAATACACATTATTAATTTACATGACTAATTATATTATAATAAAGATTATATAAATTCATATAGAGCTCTTTACAATTAATTTTTCTAATTTATGAATGATACATTACTTTATTAAATACTCAATCTGATTTTTATAGTATAAGTTTAATTAGATATTTTTTTATGTAATCTAAGATATAAAATTTATTTTGATGATTCAATATTTCATTACCATATGTATCAGTGCACTAAAAATATTTACTTAAGTCTTTACGATTGGTTAGATTTTAATCAATTGAGACATTTATACAATACATTACTTTTTTTAGAAACCTACACACATTCCTAGAAAATAATAAATAAAAAAAAAATGTAAAATATAAAATATAAAAATAGAAATACATTTAAATTTAAATTAGTTGTTTCATTTGACAAAATACTGAATATAATAAAATAGTCGTGCATACATACAATTTATTTCTTGTATTGTTTTTTAAAAATTATTTTTAAAAAGAAACTAAAATACATTTTCACGTACAACCACAATGCTTGCAGTGTTTTAGTTTTATTAAAATATCAAATGAGGCCGATATCAAATTAACTTTTAAAATGTTCATTATTTTTTTTTGAAAAAAATTAAGATTAATATTATCTTATCTTGAAATGTCCAAAAAAAAAAATTTTTGTTTACTTTATGTATTTATATTATATTATATTGTCTGATATGAAAAACATATCATTAGGTTTTTTCAGCTTATACAAATTAACTTTTAATATAATTTCAAAAAATTACCTCTAAATTGTATTTAATTGTAGTTAAGTATATATGTATATATAAAAAAAAAATCTGTGTATTACATTAAACCGTATACAGTAATCTCAACTGAATGGGTCACGCAATGCCCTCTGCTATCATTATAACACACATAATAATGCATATGCTTTCGGGGTGTTTTAATGGGTTTTTTGTGTTAACAGGACGACGAAGAAGAGGGTGGATCACCCGGTTCGGATGACTGTCACATCATACATAACGACAAATCTACAGACTTTATCCTGTCCACGGTCATGGAAGAAACCGCGTAAGTGTAAACCTTATGTAATGTTGTGGTACTTCTGCGAATTTTAGAACTAATTTAATTAACATCTCGTCCTATCAAACAGATTTAATACAAATATTAATTTTTATATTGTTGGATTTAATTATTTCAAACACTAAATCGTAGTCTGTACAGATGAGAGGATTTATATTATTATATATCGATGCTATATACGCTATATCAGTTAAACATTTTATAAATCGTTTAAAAATTAATTAAAATATTTAGTATCATATTATTTTAGATGTATTTATTGTTTTAAAAAACATTTGAATAAAATAAAATAAACGAACAACAATAATGAATTACTTACTGCTAAAAACTGTAATTTTAAACTAAGGAAAAAATATAAATACTATTTCTAATCACGTTTATTTTAAATAAATATTTAATATAATATTCAGAACCAAACATAAAATATATCAATAGTTTATCATTATTTATTATAACATTAAATTGTAGCAACATAATATTAAATAGATGATTTTAGTATGAATTAGGTTTTAGTCATAGATAATATATATATATTTTTTTATGACTAAAAATTGTTTTAATTTACAAATAAAACTATAACCAATATTGAAATATGGATAAATTTTTAAATATCAATAACACTTAATATACATTAAATAAATTACTATCTTTCAATTTATTGTAAGTTTTTTTTTCGAGTTCAAATGTTAATTTATTGTCATAAAATAAAAATCAAGGAAAAATGGTTTTAAAATTAGTTTTGAATTATAGTTATTATTTTTTTTAATTTAAACAATTTGAAATATCTTCTCATCTACCATTTGCAATACACAAATTAAGTATAAACGTCCTTTTTTCTATTCATAGAAATATAAATATTTATTTTTAATTGTACATACAATTTTTTCTAGATTTATTTGAACATGTAAAACAAATGAGTTTTGATATTAAACTTAAACATTTATGTATTATTTGTATATAATACATATATATATTTTTTTTCACGAATGATCAAAGTTATCTAAACAATACAGTCTATTTAGTTATGAAGTAATAATATTTTTTACTCTCGAAATGCAATTCCCGAGTTAAAAAAATATATATTTTGACAACTAATTTATAAAAATAATAACAATTTATTCTTTTACAATTCGCGTCTACTTGTAATAATAGATAAAATAATTTATTATGCTTAAATAGGCTTTAATACATACATATATATATGTATGAATGTAATATGCATTATATTTATTTTATACTCAATATATCACATGACTTTTTTTAACAATATTTATGTTAATGATAAGTATGTTTATTTATTTATTTATTTATTTATAAATACTTTTTATTGTGTACTTATATCTTACCAAAATTCTACCTATTATCTTTGACTAACAATAGGCATTTATATTCTGAATGTATGTGTGTTTTTTAATTATCATTTATATTCATTATTATATAAAAGTGAAAATGAATTTTATTTAATTATAACAGTAAACAGACTCCATAGGAATTATGATCGTTTACGTTGATTCTCGTGAGAATAAGACCAAACATTGTTTAGATCATCAAAAACAATTATTCGAAAAACAAATTTATTGTTGTGTAGCTATAATTTTGTTATTAATGAGTATAACTCGTCGATCCCTAAAGGAATAATAATAATAATTCGTATTTCCTGACTCTGCGAATAAACTAAAAGTTATAACTTTGCGTCGATCCTTCGAGTCGTGCAGACGACCATTCAAATGGGTCAACACTAAAACTAAACTTCACGGAAACGATGATAACCACCGAGCTGTAAATGTGCGAAACATGATATAATGGAAAGTCATCGTGGGTCCAAATGCTTTGATGAGACTTCTTGTCTCGATTTAATCGCGGTCAGACGTACTCAACTGCCGCTACCGTGTTATTATTGCCTGCGCGCACGAGCAAAACAAGGTATCATTTCCAATAATGACTGTATAATCGCTCACCGAATAAGTCACTGGGCTCACCGGGTGTTTGCGGTTTTATAAGAACTTGTGTGATGACAATTCGGTGGAATATGCGCCACGATAATAATTATAATAGTTGTCGTCCGTCTCATTCGATGTGACTCAACGTCCAACGCCCGACGTTTTAATTCGAAACGCTTTAGATGTTTTATCAAACGATAATAGTTATTTTAATTGAATCACGTCAGTGGCAAGAAAATTGAAAAAGTTTTCGACGAAATGGTAACGAATATTACGTTTTTGAGTACAACGATAATAATAATTGTTCACGAGCCCCTTTTATACGATGCCTTGCAGGTTTGATATAAAACAATATGCAAAGACAGAGCATTTGGTTAGGTACAAAATTATTTTTCTGTCGCGAACACCTGCTACTTGGTATTAGAAAAAAAAATCGTCGAAATGTTATGCTAAAATGTTGCGTTATTTCTTACCTATATAGTAAATTTTAGAAGTATAATAAAAAATAAATCCCTAATAAATATTGTAATACTTAAGCCGAATGATATAAATTAAATTTATTTACTGTCCTTATTCACTGTTTGCACTTAGCATTGTTGTGAATTATAATGTGCGTTACATCAGTGCATCCATTGAATTGTTTCCACGACACAATATTATATTATAATATCATAAATTACTAAAATAAGTATTATACTTTAACCTACGTTATACGAAGCATATTGAGTTAAATATTTGTGTTTCAGGATGGTGGCAACATTGGCCACACCACCTAACCTAACTGCCGACCCAAATGGAAACCTAGGTTCCAGACCACAGGATATCGATCTTGTAACAAGGGTCTTAAACCCTAACCAAACAGTCAGCTCCATTAGTGACAAGATCAGTGATAAGGTAAAATTACATAAAAAACCTTGTTTTAACCTATTATATTACAAAGTGCGCTTGGTGTAAAATTATAGAAAAGTATTTGGTGAGAGAATGATATAATAAAATGAATCAATGAATCATCCAGCAAATTTAAGTCTGACTTAAAGTTATCGTAAGGCGTACACAAAGTGTGAATTTTTCATTATACCATATAATATAATATAATCCTTTTAAATAAAAATCAACTGAAATATTTTAAATAATAATATTATTTATTTTGATTGTTCGAATTATGCAGATTATCATTGTGTATGTAAAATCATGATAACCATTTAGATATCGTTTTGGGTTTTACCCATAATTAACAATCAGTTTGATAATTACTCTAAACAAGTAAAATGTGTGACACTAAGTTTGTGTAATTTTGTCGTTCAAATTTCTGAAATAGTAATATTCACTTACAATTAACGTAATATTATAAATCCGTTTGCTTCCCTAATTCCTACGCATAACCTTTATCAACTTATAAACCCACCATAATTGCCACACAGTTGTTATAGCGGTATTTAAACGATGACACTCTAGCTTTATTCTGAAACCATAAACTGACCAACTAGGATTAGAAAACCTGTTTTGATTTAAAAAGTTCTACAAAGTTAAATTATTGTACATATTTTATTAGTATTCAAACCAACAAGCACAAATTATGGGAAACTACAAACCATCTAGATTTTTTTATAGTCATAATTTACACATGGATTTCACATGATTTAGGTACCAGGAAAACGCAGAGATTCATCGGCAACGTCGTCACCAATTGCGATGACCACCTCGTCGTCGACAACATTAACGACAACGGTCACGGTGGCGGCAGCCGCCTCAACGGCCATATCACAGCCAATAGACCGGTCAAGTCGAACAACACAGTCACTGGTGAAACGTTCTCTGTCGTCGATGCTCCGGAATGGTTCCGAGGAGGACAATTCAAGATGTTCAAAAAAAGAGTATAAGACAGCCACAGAAGGAAGCAGCCGCTTCACAATATACAAGGTGAATAAGGCGAGCCGAAAGAAAAGGGAAAAATCTTCGGCGAGGAAAGAGAGAAAAGCTACAAAAACATTGGCAATTGTTTTGGGTAAGTCACAATTATGTTATTTATATTTATATTAACATTTATAGTATCATAGTTATTATTATTAACAATTATTATTGTAGTAAAGGGTTTTGATTTTTTGATAATAAAAATATTGTGATACTAACAACGCTTTATACTTACTAGGTTTTCAGTAACAAATCGGATACACATTGTACTTTGTATTTTAGGTATTTCGTGTATTTTCACGGCCAACTTGGTAAAAAAAATAAAACTGATCCGATTTCCGACACTTTTGCTTTTCATAAATTCCATCTTGGTTTTTTTTTTATTTTTATGTAACGTGTCACCGCTAGGGATTTGAGATATTCACAAATTATGTATAGCTATGACACGCAGACAAGGTTAAATATTGATACAAAATTGATTCGAGGTTCCACAATAACCTAAATAGTTGAAAATATAATGAATATTTATAAAATAACAATCAGCAAAGTTAACTATGAACGTAATATTAAAAATAGCGACAGAATATAATATTATATGTTAGTACAATTTCGTACTATACATAATACATAAAGTATCGTGTTATTATTATTATAGGTATATACCATAAACAAAATATATCGTTGTGTGTATAATACACACACATATATATATATATATCCGAAAATGATGTCTTCTGCCCGTCAGCTTTATCTTAATGTTGTACATAATATTTCGCCCGTCGTCATCTAGCGCCAAACGGATGTTTTTCTCCTCCTGTAGCCCGGAGAAAAATAATAATAATAACGGTAATAACGATAGTAAAATATCGTATTTATCTTCGAAGCGTGGCATACCGTCCTGCGTATATAAAATAATAGTTACAATATATAGTAACAAGTCGTGCTTCTGTATATATATATATATATATATATATATAAACATATAATGTATAAATAACCAGAAGGTTAATATTACGAATCGGTATGTGGTTGCAGTAACGAGAAATATAACTCCTATAATAATATTACTATACCTACGTTTTCGTTTTTGTTGTTCACACAAAGTGCGGCCGTGTTCAAATCGTTTATATTTTAGTTCCACCAAACGATTTATGCATATCTTATACTTTGAAACACAACATTATTATATTATTCACACGTACTAATAACCAGTGTTTTGTTTAAATTTACGACCGTTTAAACACTGACAAAAGTTAACGCACGTCGTCGTGCAAACAAAATATGTTGTACACAGTATAATATCACTATTATTATAGCTCGTCGAAGTTTCCACTGAACGTTTCTATTAGGAGGGATCGAAAAATAAAAATAAAAATGGTTAAAATGTAATAGCATAGGTATGAATTTGAAAATCGTTACCGCTATAGTTTTATTTACAAATCGCATTAGGACGTTCTGTCCCCCCCCCCAATATACTAAACATTTATACGTGCTATCAAAACGAACACGCTTTCTCTATTTTGTACATCTGTAAAAAAGAACGGTATTTTTATTCATTTATGTCGATTTTACATCATGCGGTATCATCGAACCTTTTTGATTTCAATAGTTTACTTAAGTATATTAATTGCATCATTGGTATTTTATATTATAATTGGAGCAATGAATATATTGTAATGCATTTATTTTTTTACAATGATTTTATTTGTTTTTTTTTCAGACATTACCTTTGCAATTATACATTTTTCAACTTTTAGAGTAGTTATTTATCAAAAAATTGTTTAAGTTTGGTATTTGGTAATGTATTTGGTTTAAACTGTCAGATAAAATTTAACAAAAATATTTTTCAAGCAAAAAATACTTCATCATTTTCTTTTTATACAATAAAGAAAGGGGGTCATTTCAATTTATCTGGTGTGCATACAATTAATATTTAAAATAAGGCAAGTTATAAACAAGTTGTTATAAAATTATCCATATTAATAAGATAAAAATATCGGTAATGAGTTACACGTCGAGGTAATGATTTAGTGTGTTTATTAAAGTACCAGGAAATGTTAAAAATGAGACGAATGAGGTTTATAGATTGAAATAACTATAGGAATATATTTTATTAAACCACTGAAGTTGAATGATATTTTGATCATTGATGGACGAATTAATTTTTAAAAATTAAAAATGGCTATTTAAATGAAAAATAATTTTATTTATCCTCTAATAGTTTTAATCATTATGATGTAATCCAAAATATATTAATTTTAAGAGCTAAACAATTTCCAGCTAATATGTATGTTGTTACGTTGTATACACAATACAATTTTCAAAATACTCAAACTATTTTCAAGCTATTTACACAACTTAAATCTATTCATATAATGTTCTGTTACTTTAGTATTAAATGCTAAATGAAAGATAATAACAATAATATAGTATTATGATAAAACAAAATATTAATCTATGAATTGCTTTTTTTGTTTAAATTATTTTAAATAGTTCAGCATAATATTGTAAAATATTACTTTATAGTAATATAATTCGATTTCTATCTTTAGTTAGTGGATTTTGAGTCTATGATCATACCATTTTTTATAATTTTATTTTAATGAAACACATCTATTACAGCAGTTATTTGTGCTCAATCATATGTACACTTGAAAACTACTATACAGTAGAAAAACTTATCAATTATTTTTAAAATTAACACTAGTTAACAAATATAAACATTTACAAAGCAAAACTAAAGTTTTTACAAACATTTAATTAACAAATGAATAACTTATTTTTGTATCTATTTTCGTATAATAATAACACTTAAGCATGTTATAATAGATTAGTACCATCAATTATTTGAATTCTAAACATTTCACAAATCCAAAGTTTTTGGTTACAAAAGGTATTTGTTTTGACAGTGAATTATAATATACATTTATACATAGGTATGTCATAGTTTCAAAAGTCTTGACGTTGTATTTAGATATATATATATATACATAAAGAGTTCACAAAGTTACAAATCGTGTTCTTCCTTATTTTAGTGCTATTCTACATATTAAGCAAAAGACAATAAATAAATGAAGAATGAATGTCAAACACTCAAGAAACACTAACTTTAATACCGACATAGATACTGTTGTTTAAGTAAAAAAAAAAATATGAAATTTAAAATTAATTTTTAAGATAAAATGTTTTAAATTTAAACAATTCTGTATTTATTTCAATTTACGATACTAGAAATATGTTACTGAAAGTGTATTATCAATACTTTGTTTTTGTGAATTTATTATTGTGGGAATACCACGCAGTTACAATATATTTATTATTATTAGAATTTTAAAAATATTAATAAATTATAATTTGAAACTCGGTTTTTATAGAAGAGAGCCATATTATAGTTTAGATATTGAGTGGAGCGATAAATATATTTGTTTTAGAAAGATCTGTTTTTTTAACTTTGAAATTTGATTTTTTTGTTTCTGTATTAAATTTTTAGAACTTTAAAATGCGTCAATTTTGTGATTCTAGTATGATTTTTGAGAAAAATTTAGATCAAGTTGCAACACGTGGATCCAAAATAATCAAGTATATTTTTGTTTTAATAATTTTGGACAAATACAATTTGAAAATATTTTATAATAATATTGAAAAAAAATTTGGTACTTAAAATTTTTATCAGCACGTTTTCAATTAATATATATATGTGTTTAAATTTTTTATTATTTTTATACTTTAAAAATGTTTTATTTTTTATCTTCTCTTTCTTTGTATATCCATATAATACTTTTTTTTTGCATTTCAAAAAGTTTGAAATATTAATACAATTTTCTTCATATGAATTCGGACTGGAAATTAAAAATATTGATTTTAACTTATCCAAATACGTTCATGAGTCTCGAATGTAAACAGTATTGCAGAGTATTCAACGAATAATTACAATTTATCTTAAAACTTTTTGTTATATTTTGTTATCATTCAAAAAGCATTTAACATAAAAACTTGGAACATTGCACTATAATTTAAATTATTTTTTAAGAAAAAAAAATAAACAATACTGTATTCAAAATATTTATACTTATTTTGAATTGTTATTTAATCATAATATTATTTAATTTAAACTAAGGTACTTGCGTTGGTATTAATTTACATAATTTATAATTAAATATTAAAACATGTCGATTTCTAATTTTTATATTAGATTTATTATATAATTTATGCAAAGTTTTAGAAAAAAAAGATTATCATGCTGTATTACTTATTGAAAAAGTCATAAGAATATAATAGTAATAATATAATAATAATGACATATAATAGTTTTACAAATGTAGTGTTAATCATAGAATTTGAATTTGATACGTTTATTAAAGCACACTACCTACTTCATTACAAGGTATACTTGACTTTGACTATACAGAAGCGATTTTCCAATTTTTATTTTATTTTACTATTATTAAATTAATTAATAATTCTCTTCTTTATAACACATCTATCATAACATGTTAATGCAAATTTATTAAATAAATGTAAATCATAAGTTTAAACCATTTTAGTAGTTTCAATTTGAACATGTTGAATCCGATTTGGATATATTATTATCATAAATTAAACACTTTACTTTATTCTCATAAATTTAATTTAATTAGCATATTTATGAATGTTTTTAATGTGTTATTTAACATTTGATCTTTGAAATGGCTAACTTAAGGTGTTTGATAAAGAAAAGTACTTTTTTTAAACAAATAAATATTATAAAATAATTTATATTCTTTGTAAAATGTATAACTTCATCTCAACTAAACAACAAAAGTATTATATATATATATATATATATATGTATAAAAAAATGTAAAACCATTAATGTTTTTTAAAGAATATACTAAAATATATTGGCAGTAAAGATAAATTTAATAACGATTCAATAGATATAAATTCACTTAATAAATAAATACCTAATACACCTATATAGAATTGCTTTTAATTCATAATATTGTTTTTTTTTCTAGCTTAGGTATTTATATTAACTAATTTATACGTATCTTTAAGTTATACAAACTACATACGTGCATTATTCGTTTGAACAAAAGAAAATATTAAATTACATCAATTTAAACGCATTTTTATTCAAACGAAAAACAAAAATCAGTGTAACATAATAAATATAAAATTGCTCTCTACTTTTTTTTTTTTAAATAATTTATATTTATTTTTGTGTTAAATAGTTGATATTTATTCTGTGAAGGGTTATAAAAAAAATTTGTTTTGGTTGTATTGTTGGTTATACTTACGAGTATACAGTTATTAATAGGTGCACGATGGTTTTATTATTTTTTAGTCTTAAGATTTTAGCAAGACCAAATTAAAAATTAAAGTAAAATAACGGAACCTTATTCTAGTTTATTATGTTTCAAAGTATATAATATTATATTTTATACTGTAGTTTTGAAGATTAAACTTTTTTGTCATCGGATTGGGTTAGTGATTAAAAGGCCCAAAGGATATTGGATAGCACGATTCCCGCAGACGTGCTCATAACACGTGTTTAAATTACGTAGAATCCTGTTCCTAATACCATCATGTAATAAACCTATGTTGTAATTTTAAACGGCCTTCGGAATCGTGCAGTTTAACACGATTAGTTTTTGTACGTGAAATGTTGAAGTGGGTACTTCCAGTGGGTGTTTAGTAAATTACTCGACGTGAGAGAAAAATTTAGAAAAAAATTGGAAACAATATTATGGCAGGAACAATATATGTATTGTATTTCAACACACTGCGTGTTTAAACCCTTGCGTCGCGTATACTCCAAGGAACACGAAAAGCCAATATGAACTGTTTGTTCTATAGCGCGAGATATATAGCATAAAGTATAGTACTTTCACTAAAGCTCTATATTGTATACAGATACATATTCACGGGAGTATGTGTGTGTGTGTATGTATGTTACATCCACACACATATTATGTACGTAATGTATATGGCAGTATAATCTCTATATATACTTTTAATATGTCCTAGTAAACCAACACAATAGACACTTTGATGGTGTTAATATTAAATGCACTTAATAAAATCGGACGTAAAACGAACCTGAAATATTCTTTAACTTGCTTATAATGATTGCTCGATAAATGGCAAATAAATAATGCTGCTTGTTTAAAACCGAAGCGGAAAAAGTTCAGTGTAAATAATTAATGATAGTGGTTTAGTGTTAAAATAATAATAATAATAAATAATAATATTACCTACTGTTATTAATAATTATTTATTATTTTTAATTATAATTACGTAGTACGGCGTATCAAATAGGCAATTTCGGTACATTATTGAGTTGCTGCGAAATCGAGTTGAAATCAAATACTTGGTAATTTCTTTAATATTAAATGGGACTTTATGAAGTACTACGTTAAAAGAGTTCTGAGACAATAAAATTAAAATGAATAAAACAAAGAGATTTCTATAACTACTTCGTTCGATGAAATAGAAATTTAAATAACTTATTCCTTTTGTAAAGTACTTACTTTCTACTTTTGAAAATTTCAGGAAAAAATGCAAGTATATTTTTATTCTAATTACTGTATTTTAAATAAAATAGTATAATCATATACTATCATTAAAACACTGAAATGATCAATATTTTGATTTGTATAATATATAATAGAATACCATAAAAATAACATAATATACGTGTGCTATAGGTATGCAATGGGTATGGTATTCGTCTCTAAATAATAACTATATTTTATTTATAATAATATGATAATACAATTTAAATATAAATTAAATATAATTATAGGTTATCAAATAATACTGAATAATGTATTATTACAGCTGTGTCATTATTTACAAATAAATACATAAACTTACTCGATGAAATAATGTTAAAATGTTTATAGATTTATAAAAAAAATAAAAGACCCAGACATAGTTTTACTTTTAGATGTTAATCGGTGATAGTTGAATACATGCTATAGTAGTTGATTTTTAAAATGTTTCAGTTAAATATACAAGTTATTTATTTTCTAATTATTATATTACTATTACTTGTATTTTGACATATGTATTAAATTATAATTTTGTTTTCGTTTTAGTACATATGTATTTATTATTTATTTTAATTTAATGTAAATACTTTTAATCATAAACAAATAGTTTACAATTTTTTTTTTTATTATTATTTTTATTCAGGCTCTGTTCTTTCTCATCTTTCGTGGATTCCCTATTCTTTGAAAAAATAATATTTAATATATTTCAATCGCTTATTATAGTTTGACTTTGGAATAAGTTTTTGCTTATTGTTATAAAAATAAATATAATACTTACAGTACTTACATTAAATGTTGTATATAACATTAAATAAAAATAAAATACCGACAAAGTATTTTATATTATCTTTAGTTTTTTTTTTTTCAAATATCTGATTTATCATTTTAAGAATGTTGTAATACGAGCATATTATGATAACGTTACTAAAACTACATAATTATTATTATTATTCTAATAATAGCATACATTTAATTTTAATTATGTGGTCAAAGTATGAAAGGTAAAGGTACTCGTAAGGTTTCCAGGTCGCTTAATTAAAACGTGGTTGTTAAATTTAGTATATCCATACAACCAGATTTTATAATTTATATTTATAATATATTAAATTAAGAAACAATAAAACTTAATGATTATCATAAAATTCGTTATTTATAACACATAAACACACTTGTTTGTATCACAGGCTACCCATGGATTGCTAATTAACAAAATCTAGTTAAATATACATACATAGGTAACAAATTATGTTTTATAATTGTTTTGAAATTTCAAATACTATATTAATATTAATTATATTGTTATTAAATTACAACATACTGAAAAAGAAAAAAAAATCGTTTTTCCTAAAACAAACATGTATAACAACATTTTTTACTATGACCAAATTTAATAATAATCTCAACGATACGATTGATAATATAAATTTTAAAGACTTCTAACATAGATCAAAAAATAACTCACATAAGCTTAAATTCTACAATACTTATACTTTATAAATTATTAAAATACTATAAATAATAATAATAAAATCATAAAACTGGTTTATTAACCAATGGTAATGGTTTTAAATAGAGGAGATATTTTAAACAGATTAATCATATACGGGGTACGATTCACTAAACACGCTGATTCTATCTTTTAATTAAATAAAAAATGTATTTAAATTCGGATTTTATAATTTTTTTATAGGTACAACTTAAAACTTAGGAGTATTTTGTGGTGCTACACATTTATGTTTTCAAATAAAAATCACCTTGAATATATTGAGATTCTAGATCAAAGTTAAAATTATTTGGAAATTTTAAGTTAATAATAGTTTACATTAAGAATAAAAATTATTAATATTAATTTAAAAATATTATAAAAATATGTAATATTGCATTTGGTAATTATTAGGTTGTGTACCGCTAGGTCCTCTTGCTCATTTTAAACTCACCAAATTTACTTATTGTATAACACTGTAAATACAAGATGTAAATAACATTTTGTTTCAATTACAATCAAAAATAAAAATAATTTATTATACTTTCACCATTTGTATGGCTATAAATATAAATAAAATATTATCATACAATATAAGTTATTAAAACCTAAAAACAACGTAACATATTATTATCCCTAATAATATACAAAGTAAAGTACTTCAAAAACTATTCGACAAAATGTTAAATTTAATTTTTGATACATCAATCTTTCAAGAAAATATCGTCTCAATAATTGTTATCTTAAAAACAACACTACAAAAGAAGAAAAAAGGAGTTGAGTATTATTAGTGAATCACCCTATATAATAATAGTATAATATAATATTAAGTATCAGCTGAAAATGATCTAATAATATTGTCATTCATAAAGTAACTATATCAAGCAATTTCATATTTTTTTCTTTAAAAGTTATTTTATTTTCTTACAGAAATAGTATATAGAGATAACTTAAAATAATTACAAATTTTATAGTTAAAAAAAAAAGTTTCCAATTATTTTGATATGATTTGATGATTCATCAATCTTTTTTATTCAATCTATGTACAACGTTAAAAGCAAATATGTTTTTTTTTTTTATCCTTATTGAAACAATAAACCAACTATTATAAATTATAAGTTACTTCAATTATTTTTTTTTTTCAATAACGAAAATAGAATATATTATTTATAATACATATAAATGTTCATTTACACTCTAATGTTAATTATTTATAATATTACTACAGTAATGTATGATTGAAACTAAACAGTAACATTTGCATATTTTTAAATTTGAGCATCTTTTTGATCGATATTAAATAATTTTTATAATATACAGTATAATATATATTATTTTAGTTATATAAATATACTATTTATTAATAGTATTAATTTTCAATAATTAAATAATAAATATAATAAACTACTGTTATATTATGTTTTTTTATTAAGACTTATGTTTTACCAATGAATAAATAATACTCTCAAATTTAAGTATGCGATCTAACGTTAAAGTAAAAAAAAAAAAAAATTCCGTTGAAAAGTTGGGAGAGAATATTAATTGTAAATATAAAGAACATTATGTTAAAAAATAAGCGTTTGAGTTTAATTATTAATAAATTATTTATAATTGGGCATGATTGCGTGTTAAAAATTCAAGATATTTGAAACAATTAATGCATTTTAATGAATATAAATCTCTAAATTATTTACATACTAAAATCGTTGTACAAAGATTATAATAGTATTAAGTTGTTCAAGTAAGTAATTACCTGATAAATATTTAGTCACGTAAACTCGTTTTAAAACCCGTTGCCAGTGATACTGATTATTATGTCGTCACTTCGTATTAGATATAAGTTTTTTAAGATATTTAATGAGTCAGAAAACTAAAAGTTAACTCGATATTTGTAAGTTTTTAATTAATAGCATGATATATTTAAAATAAATCTACATAACCCTTTAATTAATATTAGACTTTAAATGAAATTATACATATAATATAAAGAATGACTGTGTATAATAATATACTAATTTATCGACGGTAAAAAGTTCGTTTAAATGTGTTAAACTCATTAGTATATTTAATGTAGTGCCTATACATCATATTATAACATATTATTATAATAGAATTTGTTGTCCCTCAAGTTTTTCAGTTTTTTCATTTTCATAACTAATATAATAAATTTACTTAAAACTCTAATAAATTATCATTAAAAGTCTTCAGTATTGTGATAAAAAAAAAAAAAAAGTGCATAACAATAAATGTCGATTGTATCGAAAAGTATGTGTGAACAATAATTCGAACCACATTTTTTTCTAATAGATATAGCTCAAATAAAATTATTATTTCGATATTTTATGTTTTGCGATAAAATGATTAGTAATCACTGCAACATACAAACTACTTTGTTTGAAAACAAACAATTTATTCTATAATATGTATGAGAAAATAATATTTTATATCCACAGAATTGTACCTATCCATGCATAATATTATTATATATTCGCGCATATATTTATTATATGTATAATAGCAGGTATACACACAATTGGAGTAGTTGTTTGTTTGTTGTTTAATATTTATTTTTGCTGGTGGAACAATTAATTGTATACCTGCACAACTTTATCCGATGGAGTTTAATTCGAAAACTGCCCATAGTGATTATTTTAAGGAGAGTTTGTGTTGTTCTTTTATCTCGAGCCGGATGTTTCTGTTCTACTGAAGTGGCCCGGAGAATATGTACAATGGCTTTAAGTGGGTGAAATATCCTGTTTGAATGTTTTGTCTGCCTAAATGGTGGTCGACGAAATAACATTGTTTACGCTATGTAATATTAATTATTTGTATTAGACACGAAATATTATGTGTTGCGCGTTCTTGCTAATGATGATTGCGTGGCAAACGATGACACCATCATAATTCTCCCCAGTTCTGCTGTGATGACCGTGAAACTTAGAAAGATAAATTGGCTTTTTCATTTTATAATTATACGTATTATATTTTAGTTAATTTTAATACCATTAAATTATAGAATACCATTTTGAATTGTTAAAAAATATAGTAATATAATACGTTATATGTATAACTATCACTCTAATAACAGTTTTATCTATGGAGCTATACCGTATGTTCGTCCCAACAATTGAATACTTGGTAATGGGTATATTATATTATTATAAATTATAATAGAAACTGTTTTTGTTTTAATGATGTTGCATTATTGTTTTCGGATTATAGTTCAGACACATTTTCCTATATTGGATTGTTAAAGCACCTACATTGTAAGGTTTTAGTTAAAATAATAAACACTACAATAGTTATGTAAAATTTACATTGTATTTTAGTACATACACATAGGTTATATACACGATTTAGTCTGTGACAATTATTAAATTAAAGTATGTAGTATTTGGTATACCTATAACCCACCTAAATACACACTTATAAGTTCACACTACATATTGATTGTATTAAAGATAATAATGGTTATTATTATAGAGTCATCACATATATACATATCGAATTTGCCTTTACGTGAACAACTGGATTCTTTAAGTTTCAGTACATATCTATTTTTCATAAGACCAAGTGATTCCTATGTGTTTTTGAATAATAGTACTATTCGTTATAGTGTTATGCACCTATAAACTTATAAAATTTAGTTTTTTAAAGTACAAATATTTAAGTACCTATATTTATTTATATTTTATTCTAGTAGTTGCTGAATTCGACTTTTTCGTGTTAAATTAATAAATTCTGGTGTGTCACATTATGATACATGCTCTCTACACCTATTCAGTTATATTCAAATAAGTTTTACCAGTTTGTGTAATTTTAAACTTATTGGGTACTGTAAGCGAAACATATATTGTTATTATACTGAATTAACGTACAAATGATGATTTTATAAAAATGGAATGAGATTTTAGTAAATTAAACAAAAATATGATTAAGATAAAATTAATACTAAATAAGATAATATAACTATTTATCATAAAAAATTAAAATATACATTACAAATCTAAAGTTTAGAGAATATCATAAACAAATATATATTGTAGTAAAGTTTAAATACTTAATAATAATATTTACTGACAATTTTAAATATAAATTATTAATATAATATTTAGATAGCTAAAGAAAAGATTATCATAAATAAATGTTATGTGCCGTTATAACTTCTATATTATTTGAATAAAATCTATTTTAAAAGTTGGTTAAATTGTATAAAGTATTCTTTTGTGTTTAAATATTAAATTTCAACAAAACCAAAATATAATTCTAAATTGTATTTCACGAGTTACAGAAATCATTTGAACCACGTTGGTGTTCTGAAGATTGTTTATTCTGACGTAAACCACGGGCAAACTTTGTGAACCATAATATTTTAGAATATATATATAAAATATTTCTTGCCCCGTTTGAATTCAACCTAAAAATAACTACAATATTTCAAACATATAATTTTAAGTATGAAACTACATATGTTTTTACTTTCTTATAGAATTCTATAGACTGTAATTTATATAATTTTGATTTTATTCATAACCGTAAAAACATTTAGTGAAACTAAAACATAATTAATGTAAATCATAAACATTGTACTTTTAAATTTAAATAATCTAATATAGTTTGATATTTAATTCGTTAAAAACTGGTAATTTTTTATTTATATTTTTAATATAATATTTAAGTATTATTTTTTTAAGTTAAACATAATAAAGCGAGTGTATTGTTTATGCATTATTTGTATAGGTTCAATATTATAAATAATAAAAGGCTAAATATATAGCTTAATTTCACTATTTACCTACTACTTTAACTTAATACCCGTTATGGAGTTTTACCGTTTGCTTATCATTAAATAGTACAAATTGTATTGTTGAAAAAGTATGTTATATTTATATGAAAAACTTTTGAGGTTTGATAGTTGCTAAAAATTTAAACTTTCTTATGAATTTATCAATTTCATGTATAATAAATAAATTGATATTTTAATGCAATGGTTCCTATTAAATATTAATGTTAATTTCAAATTATTTGTTTATTGATATTTTTTAATCAAATCATCTTACCATTACACAGATAATACTATTATTAATATTGTTAAACGAAAGTCGAAAATCGAATATAGTATTTTTTGGATAAACGTATAGTTATGAATAGTTTTACACTTTCACATTTTACAAATAACGTTTGTGTATGTCAATAAAAAGGTACCTACACAGTTTTAATATTTGCAATTGAAAATTGACGAAAATAATCAATTGTTGTACGGTTAATATAATTTGTAAATATTTTTTAAAATGTTTGTAACAGGTGTGCGTTAGTATTAGTATTATTATTAATACTATTGCATAACCCATTAACAATGATATTTTTATGCCCATTAGATAGTCCATTATAGAGTTCACCAAAGATAAGTTTTCGATACGATGTTAAAACATGTTTGCAATAAGCCACATTTAAATAAAATATACTGTATTTTTTTTTTTTAATATTATTGGGTCGCTATCTTGTTATTTATGTGTATCATTTAATTATCTATGCAAAATAAATGTAGATACATCCGTTAATCGAGTCATCTAAAAGGATTGCGCTATAAACTTTAATAATACAAAACATTTTTGTCGAATTGTCTGTAAGAATTAGCATTATTTTTTTTTTTAACGTAGAGTTTTGTGTACTTAAAACGATAAATATATCGACGATGAGAATAAATAATAATTAATTACCAAAATCGTTTTTAGACTTTTATAAATATTTCTCACTGACGTTTGTGCAAGATAAATTTACTCCCCAAATTAAACCGAAGTTAAATCATTAATTTATTGTTAGAGCGTAAATAAACACTTTTTAAGGGTAGGTATTTTTCTTGAAGCATCGTTCGTTTGATTATGTGAAAAAAAAAATATTATAACGCTGTTTAAATTGTGTGCAGATTTGATTTACTATATTTTTATAGTCTGTTTCCCTTTTTACCAGGTGCCATAATATTGTTTTTAGAAAAATTACCACTAGTAGTCATGATTCACCAATGAAACGATAAATTATTTACAAACATTGAGTAGCAACGATAATTTTTATTACCTATACAAAAACAATGTATAAGTTAAAAACTTGTTAATCTAGACAATCTCAATAATTTAATTTGATCCAATACTAAAACAATTGACTTGAAAAGGGTGATTTAATATATTCATGCTTTAAATATAATTATATATTTTTATCATAAAATTATATTGTAAAACTCTAACTGTTCTTGAAACTTATTTTACACTGAATCGTTCTTATTTTAAATTAAATGTATGATCCAAACTGTTTTTAAAATCAAAACACTGACTATACATAGATTGGTTTTCTAATACCCATTTTGTATTGTGGTTTACAACGTTGGGTCTTTACAAAGCCGTCAAATACTAAAACCCCACAGTGATTTTAGTCAAAATGTTTTCATTCATATTAAAGGAACTATATAGTGTGTAAATAATGACACACTTATTAAATAACTTTATCGTCCAACATTAAATAAACTCATTTATGTTAATTAACTTATATTTTCTAAAGTATATAGTGAGCTTAGCAATCATTTAAATTTCTGAAAAATTCCAGGTATTTCCGGTATTCCCTATAGATGCTAAAAAACCTATTGTAGGAACCTACTAATTTCTTTAAATTCACCCTAGAGATGTCCCCATTGGCGAGTTTCCTGATTCACATTTTTTCATTTTATTACTCTTACTTATTTAGACATTTATATATATATATATATAATACATTGCACAGATTCCAAGATAAATATATTTTATTAAAAAATGAAAAAAAAAATGTTAAGCGTAGTATAAAAATATAGTTTTACTTTATTCAATGAACTGATTCAAAAAATGTTGTATTATTCATCGAACGTTTGAAAAAAAAGATAGGCCCCTAAACCTACACAATCAAACTATAAGTAGCCAACGTGAATATTGACATTCTTCTAAAATTATTTTAAAACAGAAAATAATTATAAATTGAATGATACAATTCTTATTAAAATGTAACTGAATTATTAAATAAATAGGTACCTGGTAGGTACATAATATATATTTTGTTCAAATAATATTTTATTTCTTGTCATTAGTGTACATTTTATCAACATAAAACAGAAAAACATAATAAAAAAATAATTTATCAAATTCCTACTTAAGTACTGGTGCTAATATATAGGTATATTTTGTACGTATATTATATATTATGTATGTACTATAATATGTAATTATGTTACAAGTGCGTAGGTACATTAAAAAAATATATGTATATAAATAAAAGTTCTATATTTTGTGCATATATTCGTAGTTGTGTTAAAATGAAAAAAAATACATAACAGCGCTAGTATTTGATGGATATAAAAATATTTTTAATAAAAGCAAATATATGAACCTATTTAATATCAATATAAAATTGAGTAAAAAAACCAATAAATAAGATAAAAACTTTATTAATAACGGACAAAGTCAGACACGAAATAAAAATATAAATATAAAAAAAAACAAAATCCTTTCATGAATGTGTTTGGTTTAACAAGTTCAAACGAGATTTTCATGACATAATTCGATGCATACTGAAGCGTATTAAAATAAAAATAACAATAAATCATAATGAAGATTAACTTTTTTACTAAACATAACGTATATATTATTAATATAATAATGTTGTTCAAGAATTATTCTTGACCGTATAATACTATTGTGTTATCGAGCGTGTGTCCAAGTGGAAACACGTGGTGTTGACATGGCGGTCGAGGAGAGACAACGCAACAAGGTGTACCTCTTTTACATGAAAGTGATTTATAAGCGTAAATTGTGCTGTCCGACGCCAGGCGTTAGTTTAACTTTTGTTGATGACAGATAAAAGAAAAAATAAGGTGAGAGGATGAGAGAGTGAGTGAGAGACAGAAAGACAAACAGACGGACTGAGAGAGACAAAAATATTTCGCCAATGATGGTATAATGTTATCAACGTTGACTATAGATTTTAAATAATCTCTGAAAACAATGCTTAAGGTAATTTTATTTTGTTGAGTAAATCGATGCAATCTCGTTAATGCTATAATTATTGTTTTGTATGTTCTATATATTATTCTAATAACAAATGTATATAATTTTTATGAAAATAGATTTTTAAAACTCTTATAATGTTGTAGTTTTATATTATTTTACATAATTTAATTCAAATTTGAGTATAATTTTTATCCTTAACCGCAATCGTACAATTTTATACTAGGCTGTTATGAAAAATATATACTTGACAAATGAATGTTATAATTTCATTTTTATCAAATTAAAATTTGATTTTTAAAAACACTATTAAGTAATTTAAATTCATTTTGAAATTTGAATGTAGTATTGAGCTAGTTGATTTATATATATTATATAAAAATGTAAAATGTGTGATTGTATTTACATATACGTATAATCTAATTTATATTAAATAATATTAAAAATAAAAATAAACTTATTCACGATACAATTCTAAACTTAAGTTTATTAAATAATTAAAAATTATACATAATATTAAATGTATTTTAAATTAAAAATAGCTACACGAGTATAATATTAAAACGTTAATTTCTAGAAAAAAAAAAAGAAGATGATTAAGTTTAAAAGTTTGTTTCACTATGAATAAATTACATTTTTTAATTAACCTACCAAACGCAGAATTATCCATTTATGCTTATTTTACCTACCCATGTGTGTTTACACAATTTACATGTCTCGGGTTTAGAGACCACATAAACAATAAATATTAAATAGGTATGCTCCGTAAAATATTATACGTCTTGGACGTCAGCGAATAAAATACCTAATATATCATATTCATTTTTTTATTCTTCTGATTTTTCATCCAAACCTTCTAAAAAATAAAACTGTATTATTATGTAAATAGTAAATACCAAACATATGACTGTTGTCCGTTGCATAATATAAAAACGGCTATACCATCCCGAATCAATCGAATCGTGATATATGTCGATTCCAATCAACCAGTTCACGTACCCAATAATATTTTATATCCCGTACACGTCTGGTTCTCGATAACCGTACACAATGCTTAAATTGAAAAAAAAAATAGAAAAGGGTAGGGGTGTTAAAAAACGCGTGTACCTGAATATTTAAATTATTCATTGATTCAAGCATAATTTAAAGTATCACGCTTAAATATTTTTTTTTTTTTTTTTGAAATTAGAAAGATTTAGTACCTTATTTCAATTGAATCACCGATCATAAAATGTAGTAATTATAACAACAGCATAGAAAACTGCATAACCGGGATTTAGTTACTTTAGTTAGTGACAAAAAAACATACTCTTTTTGGAATTATATTATTCCATAATAATATTACTATGGTAAGACGTATAAACGCCCACCATTTATTAGTAAAACGTTTAACATCTTTACAATATTCTAATATATTATAAACATTCAAAACGGCTATTATACGATATGTAATACGAGTTGAAAACAACGTACATAATGCACTACGGTGGAAACACGCCCCTGTTAGTTGTTCTCCTCCTACTACTTAGTACTTACTAGCCTGTAGTATACACATAAGCATATAGCAAGATTCACCAAACATGATCACTCACAATAAATTCGTTATTTAATAGTATCTAATCAATTTATTCAAATTTTTATTTTGAAATTTATTAACACGTATGACGTACCGAACTTAAAAATAATATTAATTCTTAATTATTTTTATGTTTATTTTTGTATTGTACTGTTACTGTGCGATAAATCAGTTTTCAACAAGATACAAAAACCTATGCTAGGTAGGTATCTACTTTAAATTTTCAATAAATATATTTTACACTAGCATATTCAAGACGATGGTTTATTTAAAAAAACAATAAATAAATAAACCAATGACAAGCAATTTATAAATAAATAGTTGACATTTTATATTTTTTTAAATTATTGATTTTCGTAAAATGTAAATGTAATTATATTGATTTTACTAATATTTATATATATACTATAATCGATATTTTTAACAAAAAATTATTAAACAAACCTCACTGCTATTGAAATAATAAATTTCTAAAACCAATATAAATAAACTTTATACCTAATGTTTTAAAAAAAAAAAAGTCAATTCACTGTGTTTACTTGTAATGGTTTTTTATATGCAAAGATATATTAATGAATTCGAATTTGACATAATATTCGTAACTGTAATACTGTACTGCAGCGTTTCTCAAACTGTGAGTCCACTGTGGTGGGTCGCAAGTCAATTTTTAGTGGGAATTGATAATTGTATTAATTATATATATACTCAATACTATTATATATACTTATGATATGTATTCTATAAAACATAAACTATATAAATTATACGGTGATGTTATCAACCACAACATAATACATATTTTGTAAAATTATATTCATTACAAATCTATAAACTGTATAGTATAACGTAATAAGTAGTGAAATCAATAAACAGAATTTAACTTTTAGAGCTACTTGCTGTAAGAGTGAAGTCATGTGGGTCGCGATAGTTTTCAGGGGAAAATTTGATTCGTAGTTCTAAAAAGATTGAGAACCACTGCTATAACGTCGGTATTCAATAACGAAAAATAAACGAAAGTAAATCTATGATGTACTACAATACAGCAGAAAAACTCAATTCAAGCAGAAGTTTTTTTTTTCAATCAAAAATCACTTTTTACTGTAAATAATTTTAAATTTTGTAAAAAAATAATTGAAATGTATAAAAATATGGTATATCTATTTTAAAATTCTACAAATAAAAATCTTAATAAATTAATAATGAAAACTTATGGGTAGTTGAATCCCTCTGTATATAATAATATATATATATATATTATACAAATTGACTTACATGTAATTATATATGATATGCAGGATCATGACGACAATGGGAAATAAACGGGAAGGTGTGTATGTGTGTGTGTGAGTGTATACATATATATACATATATATAATATAAGAGCATCGGCTGCCGGCGGCGGGCGAACGAACAGGCGAATCCCTTTACACCACACCTGCAAAACTTACACCATGGCGATGACGACCACCACCGGCAATATCTCCTCTTGCTATATATATATATTAAACTGTATACACGCTATACTACTAATACTATATATTATTATTTACTTCTCTGCCGTCGCTTTCCCACAGGGCCCATTGACAAAACGCGCTTTAGCCTGGAAACTCTTTTCGAAATCGACTCAAAAGCCCCCCCCCAACCCCGTTATGTGCATACCCTCGCCCAGTCGTCGTTGTTTTCACCGCGGTTCTATTCAATCAATCGCTGGTTCACTCAACTTCTATACGACGACCACCACAACCTCGACGAGTATATATACCACTGCTGCAACGTGCAAGGTATTTTTCTTTCAGTCGTTTTTCTTTCCTCCTTTCTTCTGAATGCTTCCAATTCGCCCGCCGTCCACAAGCTCCCCGCGTCGACGTCATTGCAACGAGGAGTTCGGCTAAAAAGATTCTAGGCTGTTATATTTTTTTCCTTATTATTAAATACCTTATCGCCGGGTGGCTTATGGGACGTAGTCTTCGAATCGGATCTTTATTATTAGTTTCGTTCTCTATATTTCTATTTTATGTCTCTACTCCCTCCTTTGTTCTTTTCCCTGTCTATTTTTGTTGTTTTATCCATTGTGATTATTGTGGTTCAACCGTTTTTTTTTGTAGGAAGTGTAGGTTAAAATAAAATACTTGTAATTAATAAATTCTTTCTAAAATAATGGTTTTCTTACTATAAAATGCATTACAAGCAGTTCATTATTATTATACTAACGGCAGGCTACAATCACCATAGTCGCACCACATACAGAAACCGTACATTATTATTGAAAAACAAATCACGTTCACCAATGTAAGTTCGGATTGCTCAAAATAATTTCTATCGTAAAAAAATTGTAATAAAATAATAATATTCCACAACGATACCAAAAGTTTAACTACGGAGTGCGAACGCCATATGTTGAGTGGTTTTAAATTGGAACATCGTCATTATTCCACATTAGAGAACCTAAAGTTTATTTCTATAATACAGCTAGCTATTCAAATCCTGAATTCTGATTACGCTCGAGCGTCTATGACGTTTTAGCACGAAAAACAACAACAACAAAAAAAAAAAAAAACAATAATATTAATTGTTTCTTAATTGCCTGTAACTTTCTCAACAATAACCATTTTACTTTTGTTTAATTCATCATATCATTAAGAGTAGGTACGCACATTGAGTTTTTATACAAAATTATTTCTAATTTGCAACTTAAAAACTGCTTATATTTCGATATAACTTTCATATAATAATATGTACCTAAACTCCTTTGTAGAAGAAGGAATATTTAACAAATGGTACCAAATTGTTTTAGTTTTACGATTAAAACTTTTAAACTTTATTACAAAATTACTCTCATTTTACTTACACTTTTGTCTTTGTTCGCAACAATATCAATGAACAGTTATTTTATTTACTGTGTAAAATACTATATACGTGAATATTGAATAATATAGATACGTATATTGCTTAATATTATGAAATATTGTTTTATTATTTTTTCCATACATACTCATATTTTGCAAGCATTTACTATTAAGTGTTTTGTATACATCGATTTTAAAACATTTTTGAATTTATATAATTTATAATATAAATTATATATTAATTTATAATAATATTTAAAACTATTAAATCTATTACAATATTCCTTAAATATTAAAATAGCAATAATAGTCCGTAGATACAAACTTAGAATTTTTTTTTTTCTTGGATTCAGAATAATCTTCTTAAGACGTGATTATAATTGACATTATAAAGTTTTGCAAGTTAGCACTATTTAGTTATTCCATACAATTGTATTATTTGCTGATAAGCTTATGTGGCATCACATTCATATATTATAACGGAAATTGGTATAATTGCTTCCATTATTATCAAACAATAATCAAGTTTATTAATTAGTTGAAAATTTAAAGCATTGCTATACATGACACAATTTTGTTCAAAACATACCGAAGGAAGTGAGCTTACTTATTTGATGTTCCATAATTATAAGTTTCGCAAGTGAAACAGATATTCGGAAAGTGAATTTATACTTGTGAAGTGCCAGCTAGTATAGTATAATATTATTAGTAGACAAATTTTATTCCAAGACACACATTCCAATACCTATATTGAGTTTCAACTTTAATAAATTTCCAAATCAATGAATGATCTTTGAAGTTCGTTCAAATGCGAAAAATATATTTTATTAATGTTTAACATTTTCAATATGTATATATATATATATATATGTATATGTGTAGCTATTCATTATGCTTTTATTAAAAACAAACTATTTATGTATATATATATATGAATTAAGATTTTAAATGTATTAATAGTTAAGTGAAATATATAATAAAACTACAACTTTACTAATAGATTTTCTTATCGACAAAAATAAAATAATGAACCAAAAAAAAAATCGTATATTAAAAAAAGAAATTAATTATTTAACCTATCTATATTCTTCACGGCATTCACAATATTTTGAAATAGGCATTTAATGCGATTCTTGGTATTTATTGTATTTCAAATAATATCTTCTTTATTAAATTGTGAACATTCCAGAAATTATGTGCGTATTATAGGTAAATACCAATAAAAATATTTTTTCTTCTAGGTAACTAAATAAGATTTATAGTTATAAAATATGACTTAAGTTTTTAAGTTCAAATATATAAATTAACTATATTTTACCTAGAAAAAATCTCAGAACAAAAGATAATATTAATTTCAATAACATATTACAGACCAATAAATAATTTACTTTAACTATGGTTAATTATGCTTTAATTATGTTTATTGATGCGAAAATTAATAAAATACATGCATGCTAGGTAAAATCATTTTTTTACTCTTCTAATCTTCTATAATTATATTTAGTCCGTAATATTTGAATACAATTATTCATTATATTAAGATAGAATAATGAAACTGATAATTTTTTTTTAAATTTTATTATTATTTTTATTATTTTTTACAAATTGCTACTATGACCAATATATGTTTCAATCTTAAATTTTAATAAAATTTTTAAAAATTATTTATTCAACATAAATTGTATGATTTCTATAAAACCAATAATAATAATAATAATTGAATGTAATAAATTACACAAAATGCATGTAAATATAAATATTTTACTATAGTAAATACTGTAAACATAAATTATTACAGTATTTTTCACGAACAAAAATTAACGTAGGTGTAATATTATTTATGTAGCTGAACTTCTTTAACATAAACACGCAAATCAAAATTAAAAGTAGAGGAAACTTAACAAAATTAAAATAATAGCTGACAGAGAAACTTACAGATAGTTTATATTAGTTTAAAAACATCCAATTATACAACCCTCACAGCTTTAGTATTAAATTTAACTGTAAATTAAAAAAAAACTTATGAGCCCAATAAAATATAAGAGCTAATAAAAATGTATACAAAAAAAATAATAATAAATATAATAATATAAAAAATACTACCTAATTATAATTTATTGTTATTATTATACACTGAAAAAAAAATACGTTTGTATTTACTCGTACATAAAATATACTAAATGGTTTAAATGTGTTAAAAAAATATGACTAAATCTAAACAATTACTTCATGCGTTTATTACATACAATGTTTATTTTAAGAGACAGCGAAGCTGAGTTAATGGAAAAAAAAATTAAAGTAACAATTGAAAATGCGGAAAAAACTATTTTTCCAATAACAATAGGTGCTGACGTCATTCGTATTTTATAACTTAATTATTGTGGTGTATGTCCGTAAAAATATTTCTGTTCAGTTTTTATAACATTTATTTCTACACAACGTACACTTAAAATACTGAGTTGTGACATAAACACATATTACTGGACAGTAGGTATACATTGTATATTATTATATTGTTGAATGTTATTTTATTATAATTTCTATTGCCCAAAAAAAAAAAAAAATATAAGTTAAAATTTCTATTAATAATCAATTAGTTCTTAAAAACTGAATTAATATTATTTATGCTTACCTATATTTTTCAATTTAAAAAATAAATAGTTATTACGATAATTATAAAAATAACAATATGTGTATATGTATGCTATTAACATCACCAAGTATAAAATATTTATCTACATTCCACATACTAACATGCCAATCTGTTATCAATAATAATTATAATAATGAATGGAAATAATACGAGGTAGGTATAATATAAAATATACATATTAATATTTATATTATACAATAATATACCATAATATAACACTGGTGAACTCGATGTAGTTTTATTTAATTCTACGAATAGAATTCGTTAATTTCCGTTTTACCTAGTAACTAGTATTAACCAAAACCACACAGGTACTACAGACCGATCATGAACACACACGTATTTAACCGATAAACATCAGACTAGAGTAATCGCACTGCCAGGGACGAATGTTAATACGGCTTCACAGCCACAGTTAGTCCTCGTAATATAAATGATGCATTTTATGTTTTCGTGCATTTTTACGTGTCACGAATACGTCGTAATATTATACGAAATCAAATTAAGTTATATAATAATGTTACATTTATGTTATGATAATATATAATGCATCGCTTGTACATTATAATAGTATGAAGCGATGATAATAATAATATTAATATACGTATATATAGTTCGAGCCGTACGGATGACATGTTTAATGAGCTTTATGGGCTATATCAAAAGAAAACTTTGGTTCGAACTCGTCGGGTCTAAATAACGGTGGCGGGCCGCCGCCGCCGCCACCGTCGCGACAACTGTTTCATGCTTGAAATATCGTGTACATTTTCCTGTAATTAATTCAAACACGTTGTCGGATGCTCGTGGCACCTGCTCTAAACGACATCGCATTACGTCGTTGTATATAATATATATCATATATATTATAATATATATTATACGCCACCGGGATCGCCCGTAATATAATCATAACGTGTACACTGCTTCGGCACTTCGGCCGAAATATTTTAAACTATTAAATTTAAATTTAAAAAAAAAAAAAAAAAAAACGCATCAAAAACATTTTGGGGAAACTTCGACTCTCCAAAAACCTACCCCATAGTTTCGCTATCGTACGCGCGCTCGGGCGCGCTTTCGCCGGGACTGTGACCGGAACCCCCTGCAATTAGTATACGACGTGTGATGAATAATCAACCTTAAACGCGCATAGTGTTTAATAGTAATAATAATCATTGTAATATTATGGTAAGTTACGATTATTGTGTAGTAGTTACATTATGGTGTGACGTGTCTTTTTTACGTTCTGTTCATTGCGCGTGACTATTATTGTATTCGTGTCCGCGGGAGGGTGCGACGACGAACGCAGAATGTCAAACATTTTATTATCGAATCGCCCTACATACGTGCAATATCATGATTACATAATATTGTTTTACGTCTTTGCTAGCATCATATAGTATATTCTTACCCGTATAGTGTATCTCGAAGACCGAATCATATACGAAGATGTAACTTAGCCAATCCAAACAATTCCCAAGGTCCCCAATACAATTATACACTTAGCGTGTATTATTATTTTAAAGCGCACGTATGTAATATCGGAATGAATCGTTTATAGGTTTTTTTTTTTTTTTTGTTCTACCATTTTTACGTTTTTATTATTGTCCGGTCTGTTTTCGAAGTCAACAGCTTCTACTACGTTCCAATAATCACCATCTCATGCCGGAAATAAAAACATTTTATTCGATAAACAACAAAAATTCAAACTCGTGTTTGATTTGTAGCTGTTATACAAATATTGCGTTTCAATGTTTCATTTGATCATTTTAATTAATTGTCATTAATTGCATGTTGTATAATAAATTATATTTCATTGTAAGCCACATCTCCGTTATTGCTATACCTAACATTTATACACAAATAATAAATAATAATTATTTGTTTATAAATATTTTAAAACATTTATGGTATGGGACGTGTTCTAGTTAAGTGGACTTGTTTAAATGTCGGCTAATTCGACAGCAAATCCGATTTATGTATCGAAATCTGAAAAAAAATGAGCACACGGATAGAAACAGATTTAATGTAGGTTTTATTTTATTTATTATTTTGATACATATATATATATATTGTCTATGGTTTACAATATTATTATCAACAGCACAATAAAATTAATTTATTAGTTTACGTAAGTAATGAAAAATTTCAAGGGTTTGAAAACGACAATATTTTTTATTTTTCTTCGATCGCAACAGTATGTAAGTTATACGACGTATGGCGTTCGTGACATGGAATTTGACTGATAGATTTATAACAATATTTGCTTAGATAAATAATTATGTAAATTGGACGTCAAATTAAATTTATTTCCCTTTTTTTATGCGCATGAAAATTGTATTACAGTACTCGTACACGTACATCATCATTCAAGCTACACTATATACGTAAGTGATCATATATAATATTATAATGTACAGGAATGAGCCTCCTATTGGAAGTGCACATGCGAGGTACACTGAAGTGTTTCGAAATAGACGTGTGTGACAGCAGACACTAATGGTTACCGACGAGATTGCGATAACGAACTTAAGATTTCCGCGATGATGACACTACAATTAAATCGACTCCTTTGAGTAGCACGTCATTTAATAATTATAAGGCGTTCGCGACCCGTCACGACCTGTTGTTTAATAATATATTGTATATTATTATAATTATTAGCATTATGTATGACCATAGATCATTCGAATGGAATAATAATAATAATAAAGAAATAGGTATAAAACATGGAATTCAACCACCATCGCCAAACTGTGTACAGCGGACGATATGAATTTCGGATTTTTGTTTTACCGTCTAGGTACAGGCGCACTACAGCGGCATACAAAGTTTACCTGTATGGTACAATATTAAAGTGTAATAAAAAAACTATATATATGTATGATATATCTGTTATACCTGTTATAAAACATAATATGGTAACCGGCAAGCACTATATTATTATTATACAGCATCAATTACTGGACGTAGGATTTTAATTATTATAAAACGCCCGGAAACTTTAGTTTCCGGCTTGCGCATAATACACCTATGCGCGTTTTTAATACGACCACATTTTTAATTTATTGGTAAACGTATTATACACGCTGTTGTGGAATCCGTGTACGCATATAACATTATAATATATTTTACTTGTGCTGCTTTTGTCGAGGGCCATTTTTTCCCCTACTCATTGTTTACACGGTTACGATATTATTTAATTATATTCGTGAGCATTAAACGTTCGTATTATCACGATACTTATTTTAAGAGAATAGCGTGATATAAAAAATATATTTATACATAACTTTAACTATGTGTATATTATTATAAAAATAATATTATAGACAAGTCAGTATCAAATAGAAATACTATCCACGGAAAGGTATGCAAAATCAAAAAAAAAAAACTGTTAAATTATTGAAAATACAGTAGAGCCGGTAATAATTGTATTTTAATACCATTATCTTTCTCTATTTTAATACAAATCTAATACAAATTTAAATAACTCAAACACTCTACGCTTGGAATTCGATTTGGAGGTCTCAACATTTAAAAAAAACCATCTGTCTTACGATTTATAGGAAAAATGTGTGTTTCTTATTATAAAAATATAAGTGAGTATATAGCCACAGAATATCTCATCCAATCTAAGTAATTGATATTATTGACCATACAATTTTTAAAAATCAGTGTTTAATTCAATTTTTTTTTTTTAAAGAAAAATGAGGATAAGCATGCTTCATGATCGCCCTATATACATGCCAAACTCGCTAACACGTCATCACCGATGAAAACCACAACGATATAACTATTGCTGTTATTATAATTATTATTATATTCGTTGTATTACGTAATCAGTGGTTTTCGTTTAATATAATACAATTTATATTATTCCACTATAATAATAATGGTATACTGTTCATTACACAGCCGTCACCACGATGTCATATGCACGTATTTTCACTATATGGTGTGATCGTCCGTGGGTCTAATAACTTTGCACATTTCTGCGGCTTCGAAACCCCTAACACACTATAGAGTATAATCCACATCACACCTGCGATCGAATTTTTATCTTCTTTCTTCTATCATACAATCGTATGAAACTTGTAAGCCCTTTGATTTGTGTCAAGTTGGCTCTAAATATTAACCAATATATTTCTATTATTGCTGCGTCTGTAGGAACTTATGATCAACACGTTTATGTACAATTTATATCTGTTTTTAATGATTCTCGTATTGTTATAAAATTATTTTATAACATTTTAATAAATGCTGGAAATATGGTATAAGTAATTTCTATAAAGTGTATAGTATTACATAAGTAAGCTATAGATTGTAAAAAGGTCGATTCGTTACAGATGATTTTAATCAATGAGATAATGTAAATTAAACACAACTTTGTTTAATAAACACAACTTGTGAATGACTTCCAATCTGAGAGATTATATGAAAACACACTTAAAAACACAAACAGCTAAATAATTAAGAAACACCTATCTATAATCTACGTAGAATAAACATGGTATTTAAAAACAATTAGTTTTTTAATGACAGAACAATTATTTTTAATTAAATCAAGTAGTTCGATTATTTCGTACTGTTTTTGTATTATTATTATCTTTTTTAACGTGGAGAACTTGCTTCGTAATTATAATATGAATAAAATCCTTTGAGATGTTCTAGATAAAAAATTAAATTAAAAATTTAATAAAACAAATTAAAAAGTATAATAATAAATTTAATAAATATTGATTCACTCCAATTTTAAAAATAACAAAGTAAAATTGGTTATTGTAAACATAAAATGTACTGCGTTGTATACTTAAGACAGAAACACTACATGCGGCATCGTCTTAAAGGATAAAAAAGCATAGCACGTTTGCTGTTTAGTGATGTATGTATGAACATGGCAACATGCCCTCTGTATAAGAAATCTGCGGGCACACACACTTTATTTTTGTTTTTATATGATATTCATTTCGTATAAATAATAAACATGTTTTAACTACATTTATAATTTATAACTTAGAAATAATTTTTATAACACTTAACTATACTAAACTATTTTATTGTAGTATTTTATTATTATTTATTTGTTTAATCGTTTAGTTATTAAATTATTTGTTTGTAACAAATAACTTCTGCCTTTTATGCAATATTACATAACTCACATTTAAAATCCAAACAGAAATATTATTTGAACCTTTAAAATCACTTCGAGATTTTTAAAATCAAAATACAGAATTACCTATTCAAAAAATTTATGTCATCAATAAAAATAAACAAATAATTTTTTAACGATATTTTTTTTTAATTTATAACTATTTTCTGATTGAAACAATGGTAAAAACAATAACTTTGCCATGAAGAATGTAAACCATACAACATAATATAATTTCTTATTAGTTAGAAATATGAATAATAAATAAACGAAAAATCGATGTCCTTAATATTTAATATTTTTTTTAAATGAAGTCATGATCTTCCTAATTTTTGACGTAAATATATATTTAATGTATAGTATAAATATTATAGAAATATTAATATTTTTGTAATACATTTTTCAAGTTATTCCAGAGTTAGCAACTTAAACATCAATAAGAATAAGTCTTTGAACTAATTGCAATCGTATTATTCATTTCTATGTCAGTTCAGCAGTCATTCTAAAATAATTAGTATAGCCATGGTAGGTATATTTCATTTTTCATTTCAAACAAAGTTCATTTTTTACTGTATTTTTTTTAAAGAAACTTGTTCGTTATACCTACAGTTATTTATAATTATTATGATAAATATAATTACAGAATCATAAAATAATTATGATTTTAAGTAAGTTATAAGTTATAACAATTAATATTATTATACTAGATTATTAGTTCCTATAAAGGATGGGTGTATGAATATTATGTACTACAGATTTTTTTCTTTTTGACGAATCATTATATTTGTATCACTGATCTTAACTCTCTTTATCGTATGATTAAAGTGTATAAAAGACTAATGAGTTTGCTTGCAAGCCTATTCAATTTAATTCATCATAAAAAAAAAAAAAAATCGGTTGTATAGAAAAGTTAGTGATAAAAATTACTCAAATTCTAAATACGATACAAAAATACCTTTTGTATTATATTCTGAATGGAGTGATGAATATATTTTATTATAACGCTGTTGACTTCGAACCATCGAATCCAGTGTTCGGAAATCTGAAAATCTGTAGATGAACGCTATAAATACTTTATATATATATATATATATATATATATATATATATATATATAAATAAAATAAAATGACCTGTTTCTTATGTGTTTGTAAAGGATTATTTTCGTAAACGCGTTCGTTAACATATTGTGATATTTTAATAATTTTACTAAAAAAAAAATCAAAAAATTCACTTATGTTCAACTTGAGATATATCCACATATATATACATACATATCTATTAATAATATAGCTAATATCGTTTCTTGTTTCAGGCGTATTTCTATTCTGTTGGGTGCCGTTCTTCACGTGCAATATACTGGACGCGATCTGCCACAAAATGGACAAGGAGTGTTCGCCCGGCGTCCGGATGTTCATACTGACCACATGGCTGGGCTACATGAACAGCTTCGTCAACCCCGTGATCTACACAATATTCAACCCGGAGTTCCGAAAGGCGTTCAAAAAGCTTATGCGGATAGGCACTTGACCCGTGGCCGACGGCACCAGCAAGAGCTTCGCCACACACGCCTGCGGCAAGTGACGCAAACGAGCGCCGCAACTGTCGCTTGTAGTTGTATACGAAGTGTTCATTCGCAGTCACTTCCTGTAAAATATTATTATTATTATTATATCGTATCATTAATATTTGTATCATTATTATTATTCAATTATTATTGTCATAATATTATTATAACCAATACTATTATTGGTATAACTATTATTATAGGAACGAGGAGTAAAAATCGACAATAATATATATTCGTGAAAAAAATACAGCAAAGATAAATTAAAAATATTTCAATAGCAAATAAAAATAACTAAATTCTATTTTTGAAGCTAGCATTGACAAAAAACTGTGAATATCATAATATGTATGTGCTTGTATAACATCTGTTACAGTGTATTAATAATAATAAGTTTAAATTAAATTACGAGCGTTATTAACTTTAATATTGAAATTAAAAACAGATTTGTATAATACATTGATGTATTAGTAGGTATGTAAGTTTTAATAAAATTACCAACGTAATAACTAACATTAACTTCTTATAATATATGACGGTGAATCGAAATTTTCATAATTGTACGTAAGCCACTGACAGACACGAACTCTTGCCTTATACAAGACCTACATATTGATATTTAATTTATCTCAATTTTTAATATTATTATATTCACGGTGACGATAATAATAAAATATAACGAACCCGCTAGGTCACGTGTCATTAAACCGGTAAGGACGATGACGATCACTTTGTTTATTTTATTCTAGTAATAAATTAATTATTAAATCGTAATTAACTACCGTAACGTTAGGTTTCGAGTGTTACCGCCTTTTACTTTTACTTGTCGTTTATAAACTCTATTTTTACAATTATCAAACAAAAATAATATACATTTCCATCCGTGGTTAAAACGTGTAAACCTATTATTGTATACATTCATGACTGAATATCCATTAAAATGATACGTTTAAATAGGTACCTACTAAGATAAATTTAAATGACTAACGCCAAGATCGTCAAAACGCTATTAATATAACTGTTATCATTATGCCATAAGTTATCAATTTTTATAATAATTAGTCAAATTACAATAAAATCTAATCTTTTTTTTTATCGTAGATACATATTTTATACAAGTATTTGTTTTTCATAAAGTGTTCATTTTTTTTAAATTTAGTTTTAGATAATAGTGTCCTGTTTATATTATATGAATAATTTATTATTGTACCGTTATAAAAATGTAATTCGTAATATTTTACTTACAAAATCAAGTATTTAATATTTTATTTTTTAAAGAAAAATCATAAAATCATATATGTATAAAATATATATACACAAACCTCATTAGAGCACTCAAAAAAAAAAAAAAAAATGAATCTGAAAATGATATAATTTTCAATTATTTTTATTTCAAAATGTCAAAACACTATTCTCAAGTCTAAACATACTATAAAGGTTTAATTAAAATAATAATTATCCAACCTGCTAAAATGAATTCTGAGAAAATAACAAACACATAACTTACCTTAAAATATAATTATTTTTAATTTGTAAAAAGCTATAAAAGTGAGAATTGTTTGTATGTTTAAAATAAATTATAATGTTATAATAACTACATCACAAATAATAAGATATTTAAAAATATATTGAAAGTTGACAAATAAAATCAGATTAAAGGTTTTATTCATATTTTCACGCTTAGTTGTAATTATTCTATTTTTGATTCTCTTCATAAAAATGCTAATAATGAATAAGTGCCATACTTTTTCAGCATCTTGGAAACATTTTTAATGACATTTTTATTTTTTTTTAATTATATTCTTGATTTTAATAATTAAAACGTAGTTGAAAAATACAATTTAAAAACAAAAAAAAACTATCTTCCTAAATACTTTTAATTCAATATACATGCAGCAATATCTAATAATACTTGATGCATAAGTCATATGAAGGGTTAATTTTAATGATCTGGAATATTGGCTTGAAAATACACTTATGACCTGAAATCTCAAAAATACTCAAATAAATGCATTTAAAATGTTTTTTTTTTTTTTTTTATACAATTTAACTGTTTTTATATTTTATAAAAACAATTAATTGATCAATATTGATTTTTTTTTTTTTTAAATAAAAAGGTATACTCATATTATGATTCAATTAAAAAAAAAAATTTAAAAATTAATTTTTTTCACATTCGTAAAATTAGATGAAAAAAACAACATTTAAATTTAAAATATCTCTTAATAACAATAAAAATTCCATAATAAAAAAATAATTTTTTTGAAAAATAAATAATTAAACCATATTTATAGCTTGAAAATCATTGTGTCAGAAATTAAATAAAAAAAAAAATACATTGAAAATCAAATCCTACTCATAAGTTCTAGGTCATGTACAACATCCATGTATTATAAGAATAATGTGTTTGGTTTTAATACATTAATTTAAATACATTATCTACCATATTTTGTGTTTTAAGTATTTCTAAGTGATTAATGCAAATTCTGGGTGTTTTACCAATGTAGTTAGATATAAAATATTAATAAACATGCATGTAATTTTAATATTTTCAAATCAATTAGTTATCATATTTTGTCCAAAAAATAAAATGCTTATGGGGTGCGTATTTATATTGATCATATCTTTTTACTAAATTCTCTTTGATTTTATTTTAGTTTTTTTAGGAAAATTTGTTAGTAAAAATCACCATGTTCGAACAACAAAAATTTGTTTTGTAACATAAATATTATACAAAATTATTAGTGCATGTATATATTTCCATACGTGTTTAGACTATCCAATTAATATTTTATCAGAATTGTGCAATATGATTTTAGATTACTGGTAATTTTTGCTCAAAGAATAGATAATAAAGTTTATCTTTGATTACAATTATATATTTTGACGAAGCAAAATATTGCTGGATTTTAGTGAAATAATAACACCATGTTATAATTTAATGTTTTAATAATATAATAATGACTGCAATTATCAAAATTTAAATCATTTAACCCTAAAATATTACTAATTATTTCTATTTAAGAATAAATATTGACAAAAAATAAAATAAAAATATTTATAAAATCCAGTTTTATGTTTTTGTTTATTTACATTAAATAAAAAAATAATACAAATGTATGTTAATATAATATGTATTCCATAATAATAATTATTGTAACAAAATTATGCCTAATAGATACTGTTTCTATACTATAAATATGTTTTATTTAATATGGGTTGGTATCGGTTGGTCCTGTACACTTGATTTTAATTTTAACATGGCACTATCAAGAAATAATTATATTTTAAATTGTGTAGTTTACAATGGTTTTGCATATTTTCATAATTTTAAAAATCATGTAACCAACCAAAATATCCTTAAATGTGTTTATTTTTTATTAAACTATGTGTATTATGTACTTCAATCGATAATAAGAAAAATATGTACTTGTATTGTATACTCTAATTATAATATTAATTTCTTTAAAATTGTTAATTTTTTTAATGTGTTCCTATGAATAATTCGATAATTAGAAAACTTTTTTAATTTTTTTTTTTTTTAACACTCATCAATTATAATTATAAATTGTTCAATATTTATTGATTTGATTTACAGATGAAAATATATTTACAATGTTAAAAGCCATTTAATTTGATCATTTGGTTTTTCTGCTGTACCGTATATTTAAATTATTATTGATTAAAACAAAAAATATAGTAAAAATAAAAAAAAAAAAATATTTTATTGAAACGTTGAAGGAATAAATTAAGCAAAATTTTCATTAATTAATTAGAAATAATATTCATTAATTAAGTTTTTAATTTTTGTCAATAAGTTTGTAAAACTATGAAAGTTATCGATGAATATTTTTAAAACTCTGTTATTATTGTAATTTATTATATCTATTAACTTCATTGATTTACTATATCGTGTATATATTACCTATAAATATGTATTATGTTGAAACATTGAAAAAACTATCATTTTTTATCATATTATTATCTAGTCCATCGTCGATTAATTATATAAAGGAATATTGTATAACGTTTAAAATAATAAGAACTGTTATAATACGCAATACTCCCATTATTATAATTAATGTTTTTTTTTTTTTTTTTTATGTATTTATATTATGAGTTATTAATGTAAATTATATTATTATATTGTAATAATATTTGTTATTATTATATTTTTTTTCATTATTATTATTGTTAAAGATTATATCAAAATACATACATATTAATTATTCATTTTAATTTCCAATCTAGTCTATACAAAATAATTTATGAAATATATATTATTATATACATTTATATTTATTTATTTATTTATATTATAATACGTGAGTTAGACCCGTTACCTTTAAAGTTATGATTGTGATGTAAATATTTGAAATGTAAAATTACTATAAACGAACAAATAATACTGTATAATAAAAATATTGACAATTATTGAAAAATCTTAATAGATATTTGAAATGTATAATACAGTTAAATTTCACCCACTCCACGACAAAATAATTTTTCACTCCTTTAAAACTATGTTTAATAATTTGATTGCTGACTGCACAACGTCTCAGCTAGTTTAAGGTGTATGTTTTAAAGATAAGATTACCATAATAATTATTATATAATATATATCTAACGGAGCTTTAGATATTTTACAGGATTATGAAATTACATATAAAACAGAATTTGATATTTAATAGTGTGAATAGACTATGAAATTATATATTTTGAAATTCAAGCCAAGCTTATAAAATGGTGAAACGACAGTCAAATGTATACGTAATTTATCGGTGGTATATACAACGTAATATTATTTATTTTAATTAAACGAATAGTTTCTTGTAAAATATGTAATATTGAAATTATTACATTTTTTATAATATACCTATAATAATATAAATATTACAAAATTCTGTGATTTTATTTTAATGTGTAAACAAAGTGATTCACTAAAAAAGCTCGTCCTTTTTTTCTGAATAATGCAGTTATCCAAAATCTGATTTTTAAGTATTTGAATATACTTTAATACAATATTTTAAATTTTTTAAAATTGGTTGTTCTATTTAAAAAAATATTCTTTAAAGATACAAACTTCCATTACTTTTTTCAAATGAAACACTCCTCTTTTTTACTGCCAATTATTTAGCAGATAATATTTTTAAATATTTTAAAATATCAGAAAATCTAACGAGTCATTTAACTTCGTGTACTAATGATTGTAGATCAATAATGATGGTTTGGAAAATATTATGATCTAAAAAAATGAGAAATTTATATTCATCTATTAGGATTAATAATTTGCAAAAATTATCAAAGTATCTAAGCATAATAAATATTAAATTCAATATTTTATCATGTTTTGTATTTTTTTTTTTTTTAAACCATTTTTACAGTTTAATAACAACTTGTTAATAAACAACGCATTTAAACGAGCTTTGAATTAGGTACATAAAAATTTTCTTCAGAAAATATAATCCATTAAACAATTTACAGTAAAAATGAAAGGGAGTTCAATTTGAAAAATAAAAGTATGTTTCGTCACAAGGCACTCCGTAATAAGCATAAATCTCAAGAATTTGATATTGTGAAGTGAGCTTGCTTGGTGTTTCACCATGTAATAATATGCTACGCATGGTAGAAGATTTCCATAACTGAGAACATAGGGGAAAAGGTCGAGTTATAAAATATTTAATACATTCTATGCGTTATTCGATATACTATATACATGCACCATTTATAAAATATTAATATATATATATACGTAGTATGTGTACGAATCGTCAATAGGATTTTTCCTATTCCGTGAAAAATAAAGATATCGAAGGATTTGACTTATTTTTTACTATAATCGCATAATTTATTGTATACATCTAGCACCAATAGGTATATACATTATAAAGTTATAAATTTGTATATTATACTTACGCACGTAGGTACATATTCGACTCAATGTCAGAAGAACATTACATGAATTTCACTTAAACGTTTTCAATTTACGTGTACCTATATTGAAGATTTTAAACCGTATACTTTAAGTTACCATCGCGGTTACGCTACACGTTACAGATTATTTAAAAATCAATGAGGTAGTCTCGGTAGCTCAACGATAAAGTGTATTATGTAATTTATTAATACTAGATAACCACACAATAGTTATTTGAACGATATACGTACAATATACATATACTTTAAAGTTTAAACCTTCTAGGAAATATAAACCATCAAAATTTTTTGAGGTATAATATTACTTAATGTTATAATTCATTACATAGTTAGCTAAAATAATTATTGTTGAACGATCAATACTGGGTAAGTATGCAATGTTAACTGCTAAAATTGTCTGAGAAAATTAAAAATTATTGTACCCTTAAACAAAATCTTTAATCGATATAATCATTAATTTCTTATTGACTTTAAATTTGTGATTTTTTTTATATATATATATATATAATTGATTTCTTGAAAAAAATTATATTTTGAAATCCGACTAAAACAAAATACAATGCATTATAATATTTTTTAATCGTTTATAAAATATATTTTAACTATAACCACAAACTAAGAAAGATAAAAAATACATTTGCAATACATTTCTAACTAGATTTAAATAAATTACATATATTATTTAAATATATTTTTTCTTTTTCTTTTTAATACCTACTTCAAAATAATAATAATAAACCATCAATTATAATGAATTAAGTAAACTATAAATATTATTCATATTTAAATACGACAGTCACATTAATCATGGGTGCTAATGAAATAACTATACAATTCTATATTAATAGTTGATACAAAACTTTTTTTATACATATATTATTGTTATTAAACAATATTAATGTGAAATGCGATAGCCATCACTTATCTGTATACTGTAATATAGGTAAATAACTTTTGTCAACTGCTGACTTTTACATGATACGGCACGTGTATATTATAACATGAAGGTATTTTTTCACTTTTTACTTAACATCTAACAACATACCTTAATAAAAGGCTAACCCATAAAGGCTATAACTATAGAAAACTTCTCTTGTGAAGTTCTATAAGTTGTTTAGAAATTCGATTCATTCAAATCAAAAAATAATAAAATAAAAAATGTCATTCATTTTAAACAACTGTTTATAATGTAATATGTAATAATAATATAATAGTAGTAGATATCATTCTTACGAAAACTTCAATTTATTTTCTGTTGACTGTAAGAAAAGTATATCTTGTATAGATATTATATAAATTAGATATTTCTCCATATTTGATTAAACATAAATAAAATAATTATTTTTATCGATTATTTTATGAAGGTATACTGTAGTTGTACAATAACACGTGTTAGTCTTTTTATCCTCGTATTTTCATCAAGTAGGTATAATTGTTATTGTTTTAGAAACGATACAAAAAAAAAAATAATAATAATCTAGGTAATACAATAATAACATCATATTTTACCTCTGTATTTTAAGATTATAAAATATAAAAATTTCTTTGCCGTTAGGTAATATAATATATTATTTTATTTTTAAAAAATAATAATAATAATAAAATGGTATAAATATATTTAATATTTCTATGAATTTCTACTTCGTTTTTTGTTTCTTTATACTACAATTATAATAGTAAATTATATTATATCAATTTTCTACTTAAAGCGTATAATTTTATTTAAATAGAATCTTATTGTGATGGTGCATATTTTATAAATAGAGAAAAACATGCGCATTGTTAGAGCAATAATTTAAATCAATTAAACTTTTATGAGCAAAATCATTTTATTTTAATATTTTCTTAATTACACTTCCTGAAATATTTCAAACGCTTCACTTTCGTAACATTTCGTGAATGATTCTTCGAACACCACCCATTTCACGACGACAATATTCCTCACGTACAATTGAATTTGTTTAAAAAAAATAACAATAATAATAACAGCCAAAAAGTTAGCGAAAGACGTTATTTTATTTCTTGAACAAAATAACTATTTTAAATACAAGAAAATAAATGAAAACGCGTTTTGAAAAGATCTTAAATGACTTACTATGAACATCAGCTGTTGATATTATATTTTTAAGTGGATAGGACATCACTCCTTTATACCTAATACCTATATATTGTTCTATGGACTATGATCAAAAAACCTATTATATTTATCATAATGGTGACATGTGGTTATTAGTTATGGTTTATGGCGAATAAAAATATTTAATCAATTCGCTATCTGGCAAATTTTAATTAATATAGATACATCAGTGTCTGTTAATCGTTTAATTCAATAACACGTTTTAAAATAATTATTTATTAACACTATAATGATAATAATAATAACATTTCACCCGGCAAAATACTATAATATAATTTTGATGTTCTCTCTGAGCACGCCCTGGTCACGTAAATTAAATTAATATATTATATCACATATCGGCCGCATTCGCATTACGCCAACTGCATCGGTATAAGGTGCTGGAAGGGGTGAAAATAACGTGAAAAAGACGTGATATGGAAACGAATGGGAAAACGTATATCAAACGCCGGATAGAACTGCATAAACGCCAACAGTGTAAATATTATATTCAACTCTTGATTCATCGATGTGCACAGATAAGTATCAAACCAACGCCTTTCACAGTAGTATGTTGTGTATCTATATGTATAAAAATAAATAAAACATTTACAATGAATTATATTATATGTGTACAGTATACAATATTGTGTCTTCTTGAGTGTGTCAATATATGATAATAATATTATGACGGGTGAGCTGATGTAGATGTACAAAAATCTGTATTTCACAGCAGCAGTTTTATAGTAAATGTCATGTCACCCGACACGCTATATAAAATTATATATCTATATTGTACACCTTCTACCTATAAGGATATTTTATCCGTCCGGTTGGTTTTATTTGAAACTTGTGTGCACTTATGATTGGTGTTTCGTGGAGTTTAGACGGTTGCTGCTGCAAACGTGGTTCGCTGCATTACATTCCAACCATTTCCAACGTTCCATCTAAATGCATCGCATTATAGTGTGTTATAATATTATTATATTATTATATTATCGTGGACACAATGTTATATTGTATGAGTTAAATAGAACATTTTATAAAATACCTAGGAAAACATTAAGAAAATTGGGATTTTAACACTTAATATATTTCATTACAATATAATACCTATATTGTATCATCTATGCTAAGCATATAGTAAACACAACTATGACAAGTATTGACAAGATGAATTTTTAGAATTTAGTTTCTTTAGAATATAGATATACACACTAATCAATAGAACTCTACTAATATATAGCACTTATTTGTAGATAAGAAAAACCATATTTTTTATTAACCATTTCAATCAAATGCTTATTATAATAATTCAAAGTGTACTAAATATATAACATACTTTGTACTAAATACATATTTTTGTAAAATATAATGTGTGTTGTAAACTTTCTTATTTTATATTAAAGTAATCAACTTAATTTAGTGTCTTGTGAATTAATATATCAATAAAAAAAAATACCACTGTTTGATTTTGAGCGATTTTAACTTCATTGGCTCATTGGCTATCCATCTTTGAAAAAAACTTAGAATTTGCATGGTTATAGTTCATTACAGTCTAAATAAGGATAACAAAATCATTCGTTAGATATTCGGTACGTATTATTATGGTATTATTTCAAAATTTTGTCATTAAAACAGAAATTAATTTTTAAATTTTAGTATAATTACAATTTATACTATTTTTAATATTGTTTCAAGTATCTAAGCTATTAAATTATTTAATTTTCAGTATTAAAATAAATAATACATAAAATAAATTAGTTAGACACACAAAAACTTTTATTTATAAACATTTGTCATTTGATAAATTCGACGACATTTACGAAATTATTATCTGGAGTAATATAACATGCATATAACACTTCACGGCCGATCAACGTGATACAACTATATTTATTATACTCACTAGTGAACTTCGATCTACCAATATAGGACATCGTTTCTATTCCGCTGTTGTTAGTTTTGGTGCTCTTTGGCGACCTCTGGAAAAGTTTCTAGCACCGGTGACGCGATTCGTCGTTTTTAGGTCGTTCGAATTTTATGGCAGCCGTATAGAGGCAAACCGACTTTAAAAGTTATTTTTATTATTATTATAATTTGTAAATATTTTTTTTATTATTATTATTGTCGACAAAACGACTTTGAAAATAATGTATAAAATTAATATATTATAATATAATGTTCAAGAAGTGTGATAACGGGGATGAGTAGGATAGGTGCATAAAATATATTAAACAAAAAAAAACCGTTCACCGGATGGTCGTCGTCTTCACTTTCGTCGTCGGAGTCGTCGATCGTTGAAAAACTACATCGGCAGTTGTGACAGGACGGAACGTCCCGTATCGGCGTGCTATGTGACATCGGTCGTAGAAAAGTTTCGGTGACGACCGCCGCCGAGGCTGGCGTTTCCACCCCCGTAGGCTGACTACAGCCGGAAGCGCTATTGTCTACAATCTCGGAAGATCCGGATGGATTTGACACCCTGTCTTGGTCTTCGCACGCCACCACCGTTGACGTAACTTCCGGATGCCGCAGCTGGTTGGACACTGACAGATCGACCGCGAACGACGATAACAATTCTGCTAGATCTGACGAATTTTTTGCAATGTTTTCAGAGAAACACCTGCATTTTCTTTACGTCAAAAACGTAGGTGAAAATAAAAACATAGTGACGAAATAAAAATGTCAATAATATCATAATAGATTATATTTAAATGGTGTATAAATAGACGCATGTGGGATCATTCGCAGTCGAATAATTCAGTTAGAATGGTTTCAATAATTGTAATTGATTTAAGACACGTTTGTTGTGGGCTTATAAATTAATAGTAATTACAGTCAATTTTATTTTATTTGAGAAATCGTTTAAAACTGTAATGTCACTGCAGTTCTTTAAGTGTTTTTTATGAAATATAAACATAGACTATAGTCTATATCCAACTAGATTCTGGTCAGAACTAGTAATGTATTTATTATGTGTTATCGTATATATTTAAATATTTTTTGCAGTACAGTTTGAGCTATTTTATCAATCGTTGTTTAATTTAAAATAAATATGTATTTAAGTCCATATGTTTAAAAGATAAAACATTCAGTATACATTTTATCTCATGAAAATTTAAAGAATTGTATAATAGCAGAATTAATAGCTACCAATTCTCGTTGTCGTAATAAATCACTTTTCATTACAGTTTCATATTCATATCGTCTATTCAATATGTATTTGTATAATAATAATTTAAAATGTAATGTTTTTAAAACGATAAAATAACAATGTATCACAATTTAGGTATGGGTATCATAATAATATGTGAAGACGGTACTAACTCGACTTGAGACACCACTCCGTCGATCCACTTTTGACGTTCTTCCGATTTTTTCCTCGCATAATCCAATTTTTCTGACAACCTTTGTACTGTAGCCTTGTAATAGCACTCATTCCTTTTTATTTTTTCTATGGTCGACTTAAGGCGAATTTCCCTCTACGCTCGCATTATCAAAAGTCAGGTAAAAAAAAAATGGTATTATCTATTTATACATTTTATATGCGAAAAAAAATAATAACTATATTTATATTATATTAGTTCAGAAAAGCTTCTATTGTACCGTTAAGTGTTTCTTTTTCGATCGCTGTCCTTCTATCATATACTTGATAAATCCCTTTAAGCGGCATTCTAATTCGGTAACGTATTCTTTGTAAAATTTCAATTGCGACTCACATTTTTCATTTAAATCGTTTTGTCGTTTACTATAAAATATAATAATCTGGACTCATTGTTATTTATGTGTTTCGTTTTAAATTCGAAACTATTAAGTTATCTACAAAATGAACGATCGGTTAGCAAAAAAAAAAATATATATATATTTACTTAGTATTGTCTTCGTTTGTTACATTTTGGCGATCTTCATTATCTTCCATTTTTTGCTCTAAATTACTTTTCATTGTATCCATTTCATCGCAAAAACACGAAGAGACGTCAATAATTTCTTTTATCTATTTAATTGTTTACCAGTTATACACGGTATATTAATAATATCATATTAATATAATTTTAATACCCTTCTACTATTTAGTTAATATATTATTTTGAATTTGAATTTAAATATTATATTGTGTTATAATTTACTATATTAAATATCTTTTATTCTTATAACTACTATGCATTTTGTACAAAAGCTATTCAAATTAATAATAATCATCATCAATTAAATTTGTGTTGTGCTTTACTTTAGATTTTGTAATATTTTCACCAAAGTTACCGCAATTGTTTGTCAATCGTTGAATGTTATTGACTTTTTTATCCGATGAACATTTTCTAACCATTTTTTCAATTGATTTTCGCAAACGCTTTATCTCTAGAATGTCTAGTAAATACAATTTTACAACATAATGCGATAAAAATGTAAACAATAATAAAATGCATATGTTGACAATATTATAAATTATATTTTATACCTATTTCGTTTTGATTTTTGTTGATCAGTTCATCGACTGTATGTTTTAACTTGCGCGTGGTATTCAATAAACTTACATAATCTATTTTTTTGTCCATGACAATTTGTTTTTTTAAGAGAAAATTTTAGGGAAAAATTTTGTTTGACGATAAAAATAGAATTCAAATTTTTAAAAATATTTCAATATCTAACAAATAAACTAACATATTGTTATTAATCTCCATGGAACTGAAGAAAAAAACTCATATTATGCTGTAAATTAAAATATGAGGTGGCGGCGATCCATGTTTTTTTTTTTTTTACACGTGTTTCCGTCATAGATACCGCATGCAATTTTGTTTTATCTTTCTTTCCACACCGACCGCGTTGTTTCTAATAAATTATTTTCCAGGTCGATTTAATTACAGAGTTTACGTTTTATATAAGAAGTTTATTGTTATTTATTTTTATTTCGCAGTTATACCGTTTAGAGTATAAAAGATTAAATGTTCACTCTTCGAGATGTGGATGTATTAACATAACGCTGCTAATGCTTTCTGTTATTTTGAAATTACGTTAGAATATTCATAGAAATTAATTTCCTTATATATACTGTAAATACCTTTAAACCAGATAGTTAATACATTATACAATCCGTATTAAGCGTGCGTAATATTATGTATCATAATATCTTGTATGTCATATATACACACAACTCCAAGCGTATCGGATTTAAGTTAAATTTCAATAAAACATTCACAAATCTTTTTAATTACGATTTCGATTTAAATTTGTTTGGGGTAGAATGGAATATTTATTCAGCTTAAAACAGCGAACATTAACCATACACAATTTAAGTCCGCAAACCCTATAAGTATGATTTATTATTTTCATCTTAGAACCTTCTCGATTAATATTTAGCAGCTCTAGATGGAATTTTTTTGAAAAATGTTATGATGATAACCGTGTTGAAAATTATGTATAGTTACACCGAAATAATAACCGAACGAGACGAGTGTCCGTATGAATATACTCGTCATGTATTGTTATTTTGTTAAACTTGAAAAACTTATCTAAACACTTTTTGTTGTTGTTTTTGTTTTACGAAAACCATTTATTACTATATGAGCACCATATTATTGCATTATATCTAATAGCAGCACACAAGGATACTGCTAGGAATTTAATGGATTATTATATAGGTATTTGATCCGACGACGGGGACGGTAATGTCTGTTTCGTTCCAGGTGCACTATTCTTGAAAGCACACGGACGGTATTAGCAAACGGACACCACTCACATAGTCACATTCATATAATGCCACGGTACTAATGCGTTCGAGAATAGGGTCCGAGGCTGGTCGATTTGCAGCATATTCCACGAACACAATTATTGCGAGGTTTCGGGCCGAACCGTCTATATATATATATAAAACTATACATTAGACCGCGATAAGATCAATCTTTAATAATATCCCTTGGTCTGAGGTGTTTTCGTTTCGCGAATATTAGACGTAATGATAATATGTTTGAAATAATATCATTAAGCCAACTACATTATGGTATAGAGTATGAAAGTACAGCATTATTACTGATTATTTTCTTCACATTCGACAAATTCTTATCTTCATTAGTTAGTATTTTTTTTTCAATTTAAAGTTATGATTAAAACTATGTATACATTTTTATTGCGACAAAATAATAACGAATACCTACTTATTTATATATTATTATAAAATCAAATCAATATTTACAACATTTTTCTATAGTGTGATCCAAACCCTGATTACAAACAGCAATAAAATATTCACTTGAGCCCGACGTTTTAAAACGATTGTCTCGAATATGCATTCATATATTAAATTTTAATGTAATTATACACTCCAATATTGTAATATATTGTTGATTGTTAATCCATGCATGTATTATTTATATGAGTATTTGACAGCGTTAGCTAGTGGGTTTCGATTTTTGTAGTCGTTGTTCAGTCATAATTAAGAATAATAAATTTTATTTTTGTGTAAAATACGATTTATTATTTAATTCATTATATGGTGATTAAAATAACTTTTACAATATTTATTTTAATTTACTCCTAAAATATTAAAAAATAAATTATACGAATTAATTAAACATTAAAATGTATTATAATAAATAAAAATCAATGTCAGCTATTATGAAAAAAATATAAGATTGAAGCGAATTTTACTTTTTTATTTTGATAGTTTACCAAGTTTACATTATATTATGAAAACAAAACTTAATACTCACTAAAATAATATTGTTATAATTTAAGACAGGAAACATATACCCACTAATAGAAAATGAAATTTGTAAGACTTAATACACTATATTATATTATGTTAATATATTTTACAACATCAAATGAAACATCAAGTTTATGGTGTGGTTACTGAGATAACAAATATAACTTCGAAAACGTAAAACAACTAAAACTTTAATTCTCAGATTTGGAAAAAAATTTTACGCTTTGATTCCTCATCAATTTATTTTCAGTAAATACGACCAGTCTTGGATATTATCTACAGTCTGTAGATCATTTTATATTTTAAAATTAAAATATTATAATAATTATTGACTTAATAGGTACATTTTCATTTTTTAAATTTTATCTGATTTATGAGGAATTGTATTATTTTTAACAAATGAATTCAAATTAAAAATGTTAATGAGCATACATATAATTGTATTAACAAAATAACGTAAAAATACAGTTTATATGTTTACTTTTTATTTTGCATTTTTTAATTTCCTATTCAATGTTTTTATATTTTTTCTTTGAAGACATTGAAAATCCAGTAAACAATATTTGTTATGAATTCATTCAATATAAACTATATCCACGCCATCAAATATAATTCATAATAATAATATTGATAATATTATTATCATAAAACGAAATCACAAGATCGCCCATTTAGTATCTGAAATAGTGTTCTACAAAATGTATTAAATAAATTCATAAAAGTTATAAATAATATATCTACATCATATCATTTGTGCTTTTTGGTATTCACACTAAATATATTTAATCCATATTATATATCATAAAATACCCAAAACGATTGCTATTTATCTGTTTAAATGTCAAATAATGAATCATTTTAACTAATACGACACATTAATATTCAAGTTATTTTATTACTCTATATTACTATAGATACATTATGATACTAAATTACAATAATCACAAAAATTGCATTCGTAATACTATACTGAGCAATTATCATAATGTATTGTTTTGTTGTTTTAAATGATTACCTATTAAAGATGATTTTAGTTATTGTGATAGATGTATTATAAGAGTACTGTTAGAGTTTCAGTTATAAATAAAATACTTTGTATACATTTTGGCAAAAAAGTTTGAAATATATGATTTAAAATATAATAATTACAATAAATATTAGTTGAAAAAAATACTTGTATAACCAAATTTAAAAAAAAAATAAAATAAAATTATGTATTGTTTTATTATTTGTCATTTTGTCACATATTATTTGCTGTTTTTTTTCTTCGTAACGATTTTCATGTCTTAAGTAATTCTCAAACAACAGAAAATATAATAAACGATGATGTATTGGTAATTTTCAGATAAAAAACCGTAATTATACTTCATAAAAATCTACAAACCATACTAAATAAATTACAACATTAATTTCAAAAAAAAAATAATAATAAATATTACCATAATATAACGTTATACTTTGTATTATATTAGAGCTTACGGTAACTGTTGAAAAATGTTTACTCCGTTTAAGGCTAATCTGAGCTCTGCGCTTACAATCGATTTTCACTTGCAACGATTTATCTTTGCTCGAGAATTTATACCCATCCCGGTAGCTCACCTATCTCCCGCGAAACTCACTTTGTGTTTTTTTTTTTGTCGTTTTTACTCTAAAATATTATGTTATAACCGCTCTACTATGTTACGTCATGTATTAATATAACAGGTATACGTAAAGTTTATTTTACACTTGACTTTCTTCAAGGTTTTATATAGATATTATGTCTTATTCGTAATAATAGTGGGTACATTTCATAATTTTCATAATATCTTCTTCAATCAAATATCTTATAATCTAAAATGTATTATACTTTGTATACAGTATGTACAAATTATTATAAGAAAAGATCTGCAGCGCAAATAAATTATAAATATAATCGTTTGTGGGTAGAAAGGGGAATTCGTATTGAATGCTTGGTTTCATTATATAATTGCCATTGTCAGGTACTACGCAAGGTATAGCAGAGATATTGTGTACATGATATTATTAAAAGATGCGTTATACTTATTGTTTTGCTTGGGCGATTATCAGTTTTTAAGTATTGTTTGTTGTAATTTAATTAAACTATTAAAGATAAGCTACCTTTAATAATTTAACTATATTTGTAATAAATCAATTCTAATATTGATAATTGTAAGTATAAATAATAAATTAATAATATATTATTTATACAAACAAATTTTGTTTTATTGTATATTTTACTACTTTGAAACGATGATTTAATGTGTATTAGTCAAGAAAATATGAGTAGATCCATAGTATTCTCGCAATAATACGATAATGACGAAATTTTATGTTAAGATAATATTATGCAACGTTAAAATAACACTTTATACAATTTTACTTTAAAAGGTAGTATTAGGTATTAGATAGTAAGTACTGATTTATAAAAATAAATATATAAATAACGCATTATAAAGGACATTTTTTGTTGATGCTGTCAAAGAATTCGAAAAAGAAAAATACAAAATTCTGAAAACTGTTTATTGTACAATATATGGTTTTGAATACGAACAATTTAACTTTTTATAAACGTCACTCAAACCCCTTGTCTTTATCGGAAATAATAGGATAAAAAAATCTATTTATTTAAGTTTACGTTAAGAAAACGTTATTTTCTTAATATTCTAACTTAATATATTCAATAACTGAGTAAAAACAATTTCCAAATGCCAGTCATCGTATAATATTCAATAGAAATAATTTTTATTAAAAATACAACCATGAATTATCCTGGGCTTGCGTCTATCATTCATTGTTATATAATTGCTTTAAAATTAATTTAATATCGACAAATAATATAAAAATAAGCTTTTACGTACTCCAATACATCATAAATTACATAAATCATATTATTATTACTATTATTTATAACTGTGCCGTACGTGACGTATTTATTTTATAATATTAGTGTGCTGGGTTTTAAAAAATTTAAAATTATTTTTAAAAATCGTTCATGCAGAATACTAATAAAAAAAAATATGTACCTACATCCTACATACTAAAAAAAAATTGTTAATCCATTATTATAAATATTTTTGTTAAATCCTGAGATAATTTTATTCACATAAATGTATAACTTTATTAAAATAATGGATTTTTAAATTATATATTATTGCTGAACATAATAAAAATATTAACAAAAGTTTTAATATTTATTCGCTATCTGTAAACGAACATCCAATGTATACTTTCAATTTTATTCGAACATACATTATGTATGTACTACGGCGTAACGTATAGGCAATATAGCTACATCACTGTATACAAAGACGTTTCTAAAGTATCACAGCACGCGTTCAATATTGACCTGTCGCATACACTCAATTTTTTTTTTTTACTTTTATATGTCCATTTCATGGCTGAAATTCTATAAAATAATAAAATAACAACTGAATTAAAATATAAAATATCCTGATCTCTCAACTAACCCGTGAAAATCAGCAGTTATTCAATATTATACGCCATGATTATATTATTCAATGATAAAATATTATTGATGACGATATTATTATTTTTAAATATATTGAATTTAGGTATAATGTTTTATTTTTTCTATAAAATAAAGTGAATATAAAAATACTATAGCATAATAAATAAAGTAATTATTCGTACTTATACTCATATATTATATTATAAAAGTTAATAATTATTTACATTTTACAAGCATAATATTATTTATTCAGAATCGTGGAATAATATGACCACTTAAATAAAAAAAAAAAACAATTTATTTTTGTTGTATTAGTTTTTTCCACGTTATCATTTAAATAGATTCAAAAATAATTAGCCTTAAAATTAATTAGTTGATAAGGTTCACTTATTTCAATTAAAACTCTAAATGTTCAAAAGAATATTTATTAAAAGTTGTAAATTTAATTTTCATTAAAAGCATCTTTTTCTTTTTTTCTCAAATACTATTTTTTTTTTTTTTGGAATTCGTCTATATCAAAGTAGGTAAACGGTTTCCTTGCGTTCCTACGACAATTAAGTACACCCATTACATATTTATATATTATATAAATTCCTTAATGTGGGGATAAAATTATATTTTGAAGTGTTTAAATTTTAGTTATTATATTGATAAGCATACCATCGCTGTATCTAACGTTTTGATATAGTTATTGAAAAAACAAACAAAATATTTTTTTTTGTATTAAAAGTTATAATTTGTCAATCTTAAATCTGAATATTATGATGGAAAGGAAATTCATTTCATTATTTTTTAAATTTCCTGTTGGACTAAATAAGTTTATTTATGTTTCACATTGAAACATGAATATTTTAATTTGCTTATTATGCATGTAAAAGTTTATACATGAGTGTATTTTTGTTGCATAATAACTTACATAAATACATAATATAAATGTATACATTCTTTGTAGGAACTTAAGTTTAGATCATACATTAACTCTTGTGTTTTTGGTAAAAACTTACATTTACCCTGTTAGGTTATTTCGAAACATTAATTAATTTAATTTAAAGTATTTAGACTTAACTTGAATGATGTTGTTAATATTATCACAAAACAGTATCAAATAACATTTAAAATTAATAAATATATATATATATATAACAAAATATTATAATATAATTTTAGATCTAATAAATATAGTATAAGCTAATAAAAACAAGTCCCGTATAGTGTATGATATTTAATAGCACGCAAACATTGAAAATTAAAATACACTAATTTAATTTGGCACATTATTACATTGATGTATTTTTAAAATATCGTATTCAAATAAAAACTCTGTATTTATAACCGAAACATTGCACTGTTATAGACAACATTACACTATTATTAGGCACTATACAAAAATTGATTTTTTTTTCTATTAATCTGTCGTATTTCAATTAAATCAACACTAAATGTCATAATATTCAATTTATTTTTAGATAATTTGATTTGAAATGTAAAAAAATACAATTTATCATTTCATTTACAATGAAGTTTATTAAAAATACTAAAAAAAAAGTCAACGGAGATTATTCATGATACAGTTGAGTACATCTCGTTCAGCCATGTTATCTCTATAACTGCTCTAAATAATGCAAAGTGCTAACCCTAAACAGCAATTCCATGTAATAGTTGCCTTGACAGCTATAAAATACGAGGTAAATGCCGTTACTGAGAAGCTCAACTCTATGTAGATTGGTCACATTCATCACGCACCTTATGTATGTATATAATGTATACATATACATATACAATGTAGATGATAACATTGCCCTAACCTTATTATATTATATTATTATTATCATCAAATTCCCACTTAAGGCTTTCGTCTGAATGACATGCCATTCGATGTACGCGATACGCTCGCACATTTTATCAAATCACTTTATGCGCTCTGTATATGCGTATGCACGCGGCAACGTGATGGAACCACAAATTCCGTACGGCACACACCAATCGCTTCTACCGTTTATAAAATCGCTGATGCGATAGTATTTTGTTCTTATCGCGATCATCCAGATGTAAAGCGATAATGCGCGTGTACTAAGACTTCAGCAGATCAAAGTATTTATCCGGAAACTCCATTTAAGACTTAAACCGAGTAGGTATCTATTCATCTAAAGTCAAAGACCGCGGGTTGGAGATTGCAAAAGCGTTTATTTGAAACTGATCACATAACAATGAGCTCGAAAAAACACTTTTATAAGTGTTATATGTTATGAAAAAAATGTATTAGCTAAGGAAAATCTAGAATTGGTAACAGGAAAAAATGTTTAAGATTTTTTGGATGCGGAATATGGCGTATATCTACGTAAAAAATCATTTAAAAAATAAATCAAAGACGTGAAATAAAATAGTAGTTACTTTCAAAAAAATATTTTCATCATTATATTCGACCATTTAGTTTAGTTGTTTGATGGAAAAATTATCATTTCTTTAATGATAATCAACCATCATAGTATTATCAATATCAAACAAAAATTTAAATGGTAGCGCCGAGATGTCGTATACCCTTTTAATATGTTCAATAAACAAAATGGTTTGGGCCATGGTAGTATATAATATACATAATATATTATACACTAACAATATTAATTAAATTATAACATAATATTATATGACATTATAATGATAATAATATTGTAACAAGAAAAAATATTACATCAGTACGTAAAGCGCGCCCCGCCGCTAACGTACAGCGTGCATTGCGTGCCCCGCCGCTAACATCATAACCATTCAATGCTATTTCGCGACCACCGCTACAATGTTTACATCAACAGATCGCGCTTACTGGCGGTGCGCTTTGAAAGACTTTTGTGGCCGCAAACTCATTTGCATATTATTATAATATGCAAATAAATACCTGATACAACAATCACCGAACACGACTACAATACCGATGCACTACGTCAAATGGCTCAATAAGCAATATTAATCACCTGAAAGTTCCACAAACCATTAATGACAATAGTTATCACTGCCGGAATATACCGGACCCCACAAGGTACAAATATGGGTCAATTCGAAACCTGTTAGGTTAGGTTATCCATCCCCGTCTCCTTCCTGATCTCCACTTCTCCTACGATTGCAGTTTTGAATATGATGTCTATAATATCTAAAAGTTGATTGGTGGTATTAATGTATTATACTTCTAATAAAGTTTTAGATATTAATGACATCATATTCAAGACTGCAATCGTTGAAGGAGTTCGAGAAGGAGACGGAGATAGATAACTTAGTGATGGGCATAGTCTTGACTGAAAAGATTCTTGAGAATATCGATATGGTGTATCGTTATTCATTATTATATTGTATTTAATAATCGATATAACATTATATTAATAAAATATCAATTTAGATATCGTTGTGTGTAAAGTGTCCACTGTACATAATAATTTAAACTTTATAGTGCAATATTTTTGTATGAACCCTTTGGATAATTATAGAAATAATGTCATAATATCAAATTAATTGAATGATGGTTTAATATAAAATACAAATAATATAATAATAATAAATTTAAATAACGTCATATTATCAAATTAATTTAATGATGAAATATTAGAATTTAACATTGTTATTTTTGTATTAAATGTCCCAGTATTCATCTTCTAAATATAAGCTATTATTATGCCGAATGTACTCTCCAATTGAATGGTAACATCGGATTCATATTTAGAGTACCTATACCCGGAGTATATTTAATTCCAAATATAAATACAAAATTTAACAGAAAAAAGTATGTTATTGATAATTATAATTATTCTTGTAAATATATTATTAATTACAATTAAATAATCAACATATTGAATACTAATTTTTATCTAAAATAATAATATACTTAACTAATAATTTGTATCTAGAATCTAAATTCATGTATCTCTATTCTCTATATAAACTAAAACTGAATTTACTGTATAAATAATTTACAAATTTGTACGTATTAGTGTGTTCAAAATAAAAATTGAATGATTTTGTACGAATGAAATAATAATGATCCACTTAGATTTATTTTTACAATCACAACATCGATAATATAAAAATAATGATAAAATATACAAGTGTTATTTGAATAAAAAAAATGAATATTAGAATTAGCTTATACGAAAATTGCAGATAATAGTACCAATTATAATTGAAATTATAGTTACATTATAATATTAATATAATAATTGAAAATATACATACATATTAAATATATCCAAATAACCATTCTGTAAAACTACAAATTAAATATAAAATCAATCAAAACCTCATAAATAAATAAAATGAAAGTGTATTCATTTAGTATAAATCAAGATATTATGTGAAAAATAAAATTTATTTCTTAAAATGTTGTATATATCCACAAAACTTAATAACACATCTATTATCCTTATTATACGTTTAAAAAATTTCAAAGGTTTACAATCAAAAATGATTGTTTAATGATCAAAATATTAAGCTATTATTAATACATAATTGACTAAACAGCTATAATATAATGTACTAATCGTATGACTAATTTGGATTATCATTTGCAATACTAGTCATTAGCCTGTTTAATGGCCAACGATGTGTATAATAGTATATAATATATAGGTTAGAAATACTAATGTACATATCAATCACATATTATAAATTGTTGATTGGTTAAACAATTATTATAAATATTACGATTAACATAATGTACAGTGAAAAAACATAACGACAACACATTTCGAAATAAAGACAACTAACTTCATTCATTCGACACAGATAGAATACAATAAATTATCGTACGAGGCTTTTTATTTTGATTATTATAATTTTAAATGCATTGCAAATAGCGACCTATGGGCCTAGTGTATGCGAATTCTAGTGGGCATTATTGGATATCTGATATTTTAACTGATTAACAATATTATTAAACTTAACCAACCGTTGTGTGCCATGTCATATAATATTTTGATTTACATTATACCTAATAATATACTCAGAAGTAAAACAGTTACGAACAGACGCAGCCAGTGTAGTATTGGTGAGAAGCGTTCCCCACGGGCAGACATTTTCGTAGAACTCGCACACGTCAAACGAGTCTGTATAATGGACAGTTCCCTCAATAAGTCCAAGACGCTGATGGACTGGAAGTGTGGCTGATGCGAAATTATAATCATGTACCCATTATGTACTGTAATAATAATACCGTTGATGAAACTATTTCAGGTGAGCTAAAATCGAATTTTCGATGATTCCGAACAATGTTTCTGCATATTATGTGGATGCTCATTTCTTATTACTTAAACAAACCTCTATGTAGTTAAGCGTATACTGAGAACTTAGTAATGAAACCGTGTACGACGTTCTTTATTTAAGCTCAATAACTATCCACAACTTGCTTTGTTTGTGTTGAGAAACTCAAAACTGTATATCGAGTTAGATGACGAAAAAAAAATAAACAACAAAAACGAGAAAATAAACGAAAAATTGGTTTTCAACTAAGATCGGTAAATGAAAAATTGAAATATGCAGCCTGTTGCATATTCAGTAGGTACACAGATCTCCATTATTATTAGGATTAAATTACAGGGGATAAAACACAGTGAAAAAAAACATGAATTTTTGGTATTGAATTATCTCAATGGATAAATTCTCTTTTATAAATTCATTTTCGTATACGCAAGTTTTTTATATAAAAATCGAGACGAAATAATACATTAAAACAAAAACAACCCAGCATATTAAATATTGAGTTATAGTTTTTTGGTTTTAATGAATTTATTCTTTATGTATAATATACTGTATAGTGTGTTTTTATATGTGTTAATACTGATTTAAACAAACCATAATTGTTTTATTTCAATAATCAATGAATTAAAATAGTTATACAACATAAATTGTATGTATTACAATAATGTACATAATGATTCATTTATTTTAAAGCTAAAACAGAGGAACATTAGACTTTAACATAAATCATTTTTGATTTAAAATTAAATATGTTTACCTATAAATGTCTGTAGTATGTTATTTTTATTTATTTTTTTTTTTTTTTGCTTAATATAGGCAATTAAGGGCCTTTAGCTGCAGCCATCACTTCTTCACACCGTTTTCAGTATTTTATCATTTCGTCTAGATTATCTTTTTATATTAAACTTAGATCTGGATACACTTTATTTTTACTATGTTTTCTTATTCTTTATTTATATTAAACCACCTATTTTCGTCTCTCTTTCTGATAGTGTTATTTTAATTTTGGCTTTCACTAAAAAATGTTCCGAATTGCTGATAACTTCTGTGACTTCTTAAATCAGTTATACATCTACTTTTTTTAGAATCAATCAACACACGTCAATTTGATTTTTTACCACTCCATTCGAAAATACCCAAGTTTCCTTGTGTATATTTTTATGAGCAAAACAAGTGCTGCTGATTATCATGGTAATTTAATAATGAAAAATATACTATTATTTTCCTGATAATATGATTTTTCCTGTAAATATTCTTTTTCAATGGTAGGTTTGAGAGTAGACTCCTTTCTAATTATGGAATTAAATTCCACAAACGGATTGAGATGGTAGCACTTTAAGTTGTCTGGATGTATAATTTGTACCATGTTTAGAACTTCAACAATTTTATTAGTTACCTACATCATTACCTTACTTTTATGGATATAAAACAACAGGAGTATTGAAGGTATATGATCAGTTCTAATTCAGCCGAAAACTCATAGCACTAGCCTGACAATTATGATGAAAAACTACTTCAATGATTTTTATATTATATGAATTTGTACAAATTTGTTCATCAAAAAAAGTTTATTTTATCGTATAAACTAATTTATTTGACGTGTAAATTACTATGATTCTCATCAGTCAACTTAACTTCAATAATAATTATTGTTGACAAACAAATTAAAAAAATGCTAAATAATACCATGTTTTATTTAACTGATTTTAGTTGGATTAATGTTGTACAAATTACTTATACTTCTATTATTTAAAAGTTATCTGTTGGTCAACTACCTAATAAAAAACAAAATATATAATTATTTATTAAAATATTTATGAATTGCTGTCCATACTACGTATTTTTTTTTTTTTTTTTAGAACCGGTAACTTAGTTAAATACAAATGTTATAAATAAATACACATTTTGCTACCTACGTTTTTGTAATATTTTTTGTTAATAATATGGGATAATAAACATTATATTATAATAAGGTCTATAATATTAATTAACTTCTATGAGTATATTAAATCTGCTCAAAAGTAAAAAAGAAAAATTAATAAGCAATAATATGAATAATAATTAATAAGTTTGAGTTTGTAAATAAATGTAATAAATAGTATATAATTACGATATAAATAATTATTGTAGATATGTAGATTGTAGACAAATGCATTAGAAACACACAAAATAAGAGTAAACATGTAATTTAAGGTTGTGTATTATGTACTCAATACAGTTGAAATTTCACATAGTATGTACGCGACCACATTGTCCGTGATCAGATGCAGTATTTTTAAAATTTGAGTTCATACAAAATTCTGATCAAACTTATTGCACTCACATACTCAACTCAAACAGTAGTCTATAGTCATCAAGCATTGGTTCTTGATAGACAAAAATGAATCCGTCTCTATCGGATAAGACGACGATGCATTGATTAATACGGCTGTTCGGATTTTTTTCATGTAATTTATTTTTATTTTATTTCGAAACATTATTATATTATGGATTACAATCAATACGAGTTTACTTTCTTCGATAAAATTTGTGCTTAAGTAAATTATTGAAGTAAACTAAGTTCTTTAGATATATCCTTTAACCACGGCGGTTGTGCCTCTATGACGTAGTAGTGTCTTTCGACGACGTTCGTATCACACAATTACTGTATTCATGTACATTAGAGTGAATTATAATATAATATTTATATATGCATATGATATTATAGGTTATAGGTGAATTGGTGAGTTGATAGCTATATGGTACACCATGAGTCTTACATATTGTATACGATATAGGTAATCTACATTTAATATTTAATTTCGACGTTCATATTTACATTGCTTTTTGAAACGTATACAGTGCTATGTAATTAGATTTATATTATTTATATTAAATGAAATCATACACTTGAATTACCAGTACTAAATTAATGATTTAAACTGTGGTACTACTTCAATATGTACCTGTATGCATATATTATGTCAATTATATTTCATATTTTTGTATACCAAAAAAAAAAAATAAAAATGTTATTTTAAACATATATTTTGCAATAAAAATTGGTATAATGTATGTGGTTTGTTTATAATATATCCTGTATATTACTAAAAATCAGGTAAGCTAAATGGTGTTAATTAGCTACCATGAATATATTGGATTTGCTTAAAAGTTATAATATATTATTTAATAACTAAATAATTAAAGAATGGAGTATTAACGAATTTATCGGTGAAGGTAGTTTAAGTTTCAATTTTAGTATCGTCTATTGTTTATTAGAAACACCTAATTAAACACAATTATAGGCATTTGTGTTATACTATGTATGCATATTGTAGTATTTGATTTGGTACATTGAAATAGTGTGTGTATATCATGATAATTGTATGTAATACACATATTATACATATTTATATATTTCTGAAATCAATGATGGAACGTAAATCGGCAGTAAACAAAAAAATTATACTGAGAATAACATAATTAATATTTTTATTTATCTAAGATCTGCAGAAGAATTTTAATATAAATTATAATGTATATTTAAATACAAATTGGTTGAACGTTGTAACTACCCGATATTATATTATTGTTATATTTGCCGTTATGTTTTTGTAGAGAAATAAATTATAACTAGAAAAACATAAGTGTGGATAATAAATATAAACAATAAGTACATAATTTAAATTCTGCAAAGAAAATTCCAATTAACATTAAAGATATTATGAAAAGAATAATTAATTATTATTA
>VUJU01000946.1:56296-74145 GCA_009835225.1 Aphis craccivora | reverse complement strand
TTTTCTCTATAGATACTTGAAGGAAAACTTATGAAAAACTTAGTGTTGTATTTTTAATCCTTAGTTATTAACACAAAAAATTTTATGATTTTTCAACTTCAAAATTATATGCAAATTTTCGCGTTTTCGACAGATTTTGTAAAACTTTGAACTATAAACGCTTATAAAAAAAAATTGTGACAAACGATTTTTAATTTTTTTTTAGTTACAATAAGAAAAACTCATAAGGAACCTTGTATTAAATTTTCAAAATTTTTTGGTCATCCAAAATATTTTTATCGACACTTCAAAAAAAAAATTTCATACAAATCGAAAGATTCTATGGTCTATTAATAACTCAAAAAAGTCAACAGTTTTTGAAAATTTAACTGTATATAGATAACACAGACATAAACATTTGGTGAAGATTTCAAGTATTTATAGTGAGTATTTTTTGAATTATAACCATATAAAAAAATCGATTTGGTCGAAACTGGTTTTGCATAAAAATTCCCGTTTCTCCGTCACTTTTTTTTGGTTTTTCTCGATTTTTTTGAAAACTGTTGGAAAACGTTTACTTTTGACCTTTATAATGCACCAAGGATATTCACTTTTCCATCGGAAACCCCCCCCAAAATTTGAAAATGAAGCATTATTTCGACTAGTTATGCTGTACACAGACACAAAAAAAAAACACAGAATTGTAAAATTAATACATTCATCACTTCGTTCAGAATCTAAAATGTTTTATTTTTATTTTAATTTGTTTACAATTTGTGTTTTATATACGTACATCAAAACACATAATGATAATTGGTTATAACTTATGCAGTTATACCCTCTGCTTTTTTACGATTACCATACAGCTTAAAGGTATTGAAATTGATTTATTTATTCATTTACTTGCATTATTTCGACTAGTTATGCTGTACACAGACACACACAAATGATTATTTTGTTTTAGTCGGTCGGTCAATAAAGCTCAATGATAAAATATGATTAAAAGTACAGTTGTGGTTTATACTGATACTTTTAGCTACATCTTAAATGTTTGATTTGTTTGTCAGGCCAGCTTACGATTTTTTTTTAATTTAAACAGATCAGAAAACTATTTTAATCATTATCAAAACTGCGCCTAATGAAATTATTTAAACTGTAATAAACACGTTAAAAAATTTAATATCACTGGGTAGGGCTTATAAGTTATAACTTAGTCGTCAGACGTAATGAAATAACATACTAATTATCAACTTACTGTAATATTGAAACAATGAAAATTAATGCAAAAAAACATAGTCGACCCTGCCAGGATTCGAACCTGGAATCTTCTGATCCGTAGTCAGACGCGTTATCCGTTGCGCCACAGGGCCAGTTAATTCCACCGATCATTTTTTTGTTATTTAAATCATTGGATAACAGTGACAATTTTTGTTAAAATTAGTATTATACGAGAACATACCTATATTCAATAATGGATTTTTTTTGGAAATTACAGACAACAGTAAAAAAGAAACGTATATAACATTGTCTTAAAGAAAATTATTTTATTTTAGGGTACTTAATTAAATTGCACAGCGAATTGTCAAATTAGGTACCTTTAAAAATTGATGTTAAATTATTCTAATACTTAAGTTGGATAGGTAGGTACCGTAAAACTGGGTAAATTACAACAATTCCATTTATTGTTATTAACCGTGTATTTGGATCTATATTTTACTATATTATGACTTTCTAAAAAGACTAGACTATACTTTTGTCCAAAAAAAAGTTAAAGTTTGAAGTTCAAATTTTTACGATATATGTCAAAATTGCGAAAATGTACAAGTAACTTTGTAGTTGAAAATTTATTAAATTTTTACATTTATATTGAAGGTTAAAACATTCAACACTTAGACTTAGTTTTCCTTCAAATAGCTTTAAAGGAAACTCCAAGCCTCATTACAGAAAAAATGTTATGAGCGTTTGAGTTTTAAATTTTAACGATAACGATTTATCCTCAAACGGTTTGTTATTAGTTATTCAAAATATTTCGCTTATTTTAAGACTATTTATAGACATTTGAAATAGTCGTTTTTGTTTAGTTTTTTTATTATAAATATCGATGAAATTTATTAAACCGTCTTTTTCACTACCAACTAGAAAATGTATCCTAGGCTGTCAAATCATCACCGTTCAGAATCGTTTTTCGTATACCTATTTACAATGATACCTATCATTGCATTCAAATTTAATATATCCATTATAGTGACCTACTATACAGCAGAGATTTACTCACTTCCAGACCACTCTTTTTTTAAATCATAATTTTTATTTTTATTTTATACCTATACGGCTTTACAAACTTTTAATTTTTATAAAATTGTCACGGGCTGGTTGAAATACTTCCGCGGGCTGAATCTGGCCATCGGACCGTGGGTTGAGCACGCCTGTCCTAAACATAAGAAAATTATAAAGAAATTTTTCAATTAGACTTGTGATAAGAACTAACTAGATTTAATTTGTTACTAATTATTATCATAACAATTACATTTATTATCAATTAGTTCTTAAAATGTGCTTAAAAAATGAAGTAATTACTATTTTTAATAGTAATTTTACTACTTATAAAAAAAAGAACTTAAATTAAGTATAAATTATTAAATCAAAAATCAATTTAATTACAATATAACTTGTAACAGTTTTAACTTAAATACTTATAAGTAGAGGCTGGTATAATGAGTTAAAAATCAGGTAAAAGGTTCTAATTTAATATTTGCACAAAAGTATGTCAATGTATCGTATTTAAATTGATATTCTCAACACATTACTTTATGTATATATTATTAATTAATATGAAATATTAATACGAGGAGCGAGTAACAGAGTTTATTGTTTTTTATGTATAAATGTAGTAATAGGATTATGCGTGATATATATCGAAGATAGAATAGGTATCACCTTATCTACCTTTGAACCTTTCGTAGAACTTATGATTTGAAATACCTATTCTTTTTGAATATTGTGGAGTGAATTGATAGTTTAGGAATTAACAAAATACAAAAAAAAAGATATACTTGAGACAATATTTTTAATTTAATCCACTGATTCCCAAACTTTTTATCTTTACCATCCACTTGTAAAAAAAATAATAGCCGCCACCCTCCCTCAAAGAAAATATATTGGTACATAAGTAGGTATACGCAATATAAAATAAATTAAGCTTGTAACTTTCATTGCCCCCCTGGATAGCTATATCGCACACCTTGGGAGACGCTGTTTTTTAATCAAAGATGCACTAATTTAGAACGTGCACAGTAATGGATTATGAACTGGGTGTACGACTGAGCGCCTTATTGTATGTTTTATGAGTTTTTATAGAAGATATGTCCCCGTGATATTATTCGTGTCTGGTTAGGCTGTATCGATATCTGATAATCTGATTTTTCAATTCTAAATGTTAAAACTAACTAGACTATTATGTCATATTAATGTATGATACATAATTTGTAACTTAAAATGACTAAATGCCAAATAATAAATATTTACCATTAAATATAATTTATAATGATATATTATACAGGCATAAAACTTTTTTACAAAAGCTGCATCACAACTACCTATTAAATTGAGTAATATCAATTAGTAGCAAAAAACACAGGAGTGGTTATATTGATTATAATGTATTTTAAGTTATTTTGCTCCAGAAAGCATGTAATTAGGCAATAGATAATTTAATGACACACTCATGACGGGTTCTTTAAAAAACCGTTTAAAGAATTATTTGTGATATCAATAAGAAATAAAATTGTAAACTTTTAGTTGAATTATGTAAAAATTATGTTAGAGTAAATAGGAAATCTTGACACCCTTTTGTGTGTGTCTGTGTGTGTGTGCGTGTTTTTTTATTATTAATATTAAAATCATGGTACAATAATAGTTAACATACAATGTAATAATTATCTTAATACTTACGTAATTAAGCTAGAATTAATTAATTTTATTTTAGTTACTCGTATCAACTAATATAATGATATATAATATATTTTTACAAGTCCTTGTACCAGGTGCTGTTGGTATAAGTACACTTTTATTTAGTTTATGAAAATAAAAATAAAAATCATGAACATGAAATGTATAATAAAATATGTAGAAATTATAATACATTTCCAAACTTTTATTGAGAATAAAATATGATTAATATAACACATTAATTATTTAAGTAAATATACTAATATACATTTCTATAGGTATCTTTAAACCGTTTTTGTCTGGTGTATAATGTATTTTATATTGTTCATTTGTTCCTATTCAGTAGTCAATTTTATTTAAACATTATGATTTTGTTATATATAACATTAGTATTACAAATATAAACATAAATTAATGAAAATAATGGTTTCAATAAAAATATTTGTAATTTAAAAATCTACTTTTTGATTTGTATTTAAAAATTAAAAATAATGTTTGATGTTGAAACCTGCAGGCACACTGTATATATAGCTTTATCTAAGAGCGCTTTATAGTTTATTAACCCTGGGTGTTGAATGTCCTAGATACTATATAGAGTACTCATTTACTGTATAACATTCATTATTTCAAAAAATACAAATATCTTAGTAAATTTTAAGCCATAAGTACTAAACATTATTTATTATTTATTTAACTTATAAATATAATTTTTTTTAACAAGTATCAACCCATTGACCACATACCTATGTATGTTAGTTTTGAAGTTTCCGCTAATGCATGACTAATAATAATAGACTATTATTACTATTATTGAAATCCAATTCTTCATTCCTACCACAAAATAAAAAGTATAACTTTTTTGAATTTTAAACAAAAGTATAAAATGTAAAAACATTATTAGCATTTTTTAAATAAAATGTATTCTAATATATTTCTAAAAAAAATTTTAAATTCTGATATAATTAGCTATAATAATAATACAACAACTGGAGCTATATTCAGTTAAAAAATAATTTTAAATATTGGTTCTTACGATCTTATACATAATAAAAAATAGTCAAAAAGGAGCAACTTGGTAATACAATGTTTGTTACTAAGAACTTAACTCGTGTAATAGAAACATAAAAAAATTGTAATTTTAAAATGTTTTATACAGAGCCTGATTTACAAATTTTGGGGCCGGGGATTTAAATAAAAAGAGGCCTCATATAATATTATTAATTATCTTATATAATTAATAGCGTTAATTAATGTACGAAGTCAATATCATAGATAATATTATGACAATTTTTATTATTCTTTTTTTTAAATTTTATAATTTTACAATAAAAAAAAAATATATAAACTAGCAAAATATTTAAGGGCCGCTCCAAATTGGAGCCGGGTAACTAGTCACCCAGGTACCCCCCTAAATCAGGCACTGGTTTTATACGTTTATAAATGATTTGATAGATATAAGATGTAAGTTTGGTTATCATTAATCATATTTAATGAATTTGTTGTTTTAAGTTGAAAACATTTAACCTATACAAGTGTTATACCATTTTACTAACACATAATACATAACATACTAAAATAAATGTTCAGCATTAGATATTAATTTTGTGTGGTTAGCTTCAAATATATAAAATTTATTTGTATTTTTCTTTTGCTGGTCAAAGAGAAGTAAATTGTTCAAAAATGAGCCAAAAAGTTTAAGACAAATGGTCATGTTAAAATGTAAAAATATCAATATAGAAAATATTACGTCTATTCCAATTACCACGTTTTTTTCAAAATGTTCAAGAAAATTACTTAAAAAAAATCATTGTAGGTAGTGGCTATAGTAAGGAAAAATGTTTTACGTTTTAAAACTATTGAAACAGAGTAGGGGTTTTAATTATCAAACTGTAATAACTTAATGTTGAAAACTATTTAGATTTAATTTTGCCTTAAGACAATATTAGTTTATACATAATAAGTAAATATTAGATTTTGGTAAAACTAAACAACATTATTTCATATCATAATTACCTATGCATGAAAATACACAATTTCAATTATAAATCGTCAAAACTCATTCAATTTTTATCTTACATACTTGAAACTATTATTATTAGTTTCAAAATTTAATTTACCAAAAGGATAATATTAGTTTATAAATAATATGTCCCATGTCCATATGAAACTTATACAAAACTAAAACACTTTATTTAATATTATAAATTATAATTATGTTTGAAAATACACAATTACAATAAAAATTGATGTGTATGTTTGAAAAACGTACTTAAAATACCTTAATTAATATAAATACATTTTTGTTAAAATACTGTCAATGAAAAACCTTTTATAAAAAAAACTGTATTATACCTACTTAAAATAAAAATACAATTTATTTAATTATGATGGAACTACTTACACATTCCACAATAGAATCTGTTGGACATCTCAGCCATGAATACGCCAAGTCCACAGTTTTTAACAGCACTCTTTCGTTAATCTATAAATAAAGATTAATTCTATAAATATGTTTGATTTTTTGAGTTGTGGAATAATTTTTCTTGCGTTTTTTAACATTACCTCATTAACGGGATACTAAATGTATTGTTGTCATTTCCTGTACTTTATAATCAGATAGTTTGCGGTGATCTTTTAATTGTTCTCCATTAAAGATAAGACGTTATCGATACGATTGTAACCCTATTTAATTATAAATTTAAACAAGGTAATAATTAAACCTAATATATACTAGTACAAATACATTTTAGTTGATTAGGTAGTAGATAAATTTAATGTAATAAATTTTACCATCAATTTGTTGGATTTTTGATTTTAAAATTCCAATAGTTTCAGATGGTGAAACCTTAAGGGCAGTTGTCCTATCCGTAAGGAATTTAAAACAATTTGGATTTTGCACTATAACAAATAATAAAAAAAAAAAACAATAAGTTTATACAAATTGAATTAAATATTTAAAAATATCAAAGATTTTGAGACAGCTAGTAAAGTTCAAATGGTTTTTGTAAGCACTTTAAACAAAACTAATTAATATTTTATAAATTTATATGACACAACAATAATATAATATTGAAATCAGTTATTAAATGCAGGAAGTAATATTTGTATTGATGCGGTTACGGCGTTGATGTATAATATAGTGATCCACAGCAGCGGTGTTTCACTCACTGTTTTGTCCATTGTATGTGACCGTGGCCCACGATACGTGCGTACTGTTGTGCCTGACGGTGGAGAGCTAGTTCTCAGCATTTCTTGAATGTCCAACGTATTATCCATCCAATCACGGTCAGCCGTCTGCAGTGTGTTACTGGTCGTCAGCTCCTGTACCGGATCTGTTAAGTCCGCCATTAACTCTTTAGTTTGATTTTGTTCGCTCATGGTATAATCTATAGCATATTATCTATGGAGTATGGATGACACGTGTATTTTCCGGGGCGGTTACTGGTCCGTAAGGAACACTCTCTTTCCGATCTGCCTCGCCAGTTACCGGGCCCTACAATAGAAGGGCGAACCCGGCACGAAACTCTTAGTGCGTTCGATAGGTGGTGTGCTTTATAGTATAATATATCTAACATGCGGAACTTTGCTAGTTATCGGTTAGGTTAGGTTAAGTCCTAGTTTCCTTCAACCACTCAACCGTGATTGTAGGAAACCAAAGCTTTAAGTCATCGGACTGTTTTTGATATCGAAGGGGAGTACTCGGAATTGAAGTGGACCTCTACGTATTCGGAAAGCCTCGTATTTTCGCGCATTTTCGTGCAGTGGCATTTGCCAATCCCTTCCTTGATGTGAAAAAACGCTGAATATTTTGGCACCCCGCCGCATCTGCCTTATTATTTTGTTCAGATCTGGCATCGGATATGCCGTATGCGATGGATTCCGTCACTTCGTTAAGTCATCTGTAGTCGACACAGAGACGAAATTTTTCATCTTTTTTCTTTGTCAACACTACTGGACCGGCCCATGGGGAGGTGCTATAGGTTCTATGACGTTAGGTCCATGACGTTGTTTTATATCGCCCCTAATGTCATCATATAATATTGGTAAATATGAGGTATATGCCAGCTAGAAAAATAACTCTTACCTTTATTTTGTCCCGAGTTTGATTTGACACAGCTACAGCGGTGATGTACTGTATAGTGATTGTGTATAGTATTGCTGTTTTTTGTTACAACACTCAACAGACAACAAACAGGGCAAGAGAACAATAAATCATAGAAAAATAAATAGGTAGGTAATAATGGGTCTGATTTTCATGAAATAAACGCATAAATAGAGGACGAGCCCGTGAACATGTAATATACTGTTAAGGACTGGCTACTGCTAGACTGATGTGATTCCCTTATTGTCGGCAGTTCATTAATAATCTGCTAGGAGCGCTACGCATGCGTTCGCCCTAACTATAGCTGCTGTCATATACTCATAATATTAAAATTGAGTACAATAAAAGTTATAAATAACTAAAATGTAATAAAATTTTATTTTTTCATATTAATATGAGAATTCTGTTTGATACTTATTAACTAGTGTTAATAGGAAAACATAAAAAATATTATAGATATTATTAAGTGAATTAAAAACATGATTGTAATTTAAGAATATATAATATATCATGTATCATGTAGTTTAGTAGATTCTAGTTAAAAGAATATCAAGATTTGATAATTAAAAATCATTAATTCTGTCACAAAAACTATTGAAAAACAATTTTACACCAACATTTTAGGTAAGAACATTAGAAAATAAAATCGAACACATTGTCATACATTTTAACTAAAATAAAAACAATATTGTTAAAGTAAAATAGAATTAAAAATAATTCTTTAGAAACCAACATTGTAGGTAGGTCCTATATTAGAACATATTATTATAATTAAATACACTATAGTTAAAACAATATCACCATTTACAAAAGAGGAACTTTTTAATTATATTTTAAAAACCAAACACTAATTTTCTATTTTTCTGTACCACACTATTATGTTTAAATTGTAATTGGAATTTTATTCCGTAAAATAAATAAATAATAAAAAAAAAAAGTTACAACCACAATATGAAAATTATTTTAATATTTAATTACAAATTACAAACAGGTATACTATATATTATATACATATATAATATGTAGTTATCATGTATATATATTTATATATATAGTTATCAGTCAAAAAATCAACATATTATATAATATTATAAATACCTAATTAAAAAAAAAAAAATGCTTTTTCGTTCATTGTATTTTGTAATTTTAGAGCAGTGACTGCATTTTTATTAGAACTACGTACAATGTACATGGTCATATGATCAATAGGTACTAATAAATATTAGTTTTTCGATATCTATTCAAACTCGTCTTAAGTACACTAAGACATTTTAACGGCCTAAATTTAGAACATCGCCAACTTAAAAAATTGGAGCACTCTTTTTGAAAATTTTGCGCTAATTTTATTACTTATAATTTGCGTCACGAATAGAGGTAGGTACATTTAAGTACGTATGTAATTTCAACTAATTTGCGCCACATAGGTATACAAATTAATTTTGGTATTTTGGTATAAAAAAAGGTGAATAAGCTAGGTATTATAAGCAAAATACTATAAATTAGTATTAATTATTAATTAATTTATAGTATTTGTATAATTGTATTTTGTTATAAGTAGCTAGATATTTTATTTCAAAAATTATATGTTATATTACAAAAATAGTACATACTAAACGAAAATTTACTTAATTAATTAGGTAATATTTTTATACATAGAGTATTGGAGTTTGTTTTACTTACATATATTTTATTTATATTTATAATATTATAGGCGCTAATTACAATTTTAATAGGTACACGATGCGACAGATGATATAATTCCTTTTTGTTTAAATTTATTTGGCGCAAATTTCAAACTGAAAAAGTGGAGCAAATTAATAAATTTTTAGATGTAGCGCAAATGACATATTTTTTTATTTTTTTGGTTTTTTTTTATGCAAATTACATACGCCACTCATATCTTCTACATTATCGTCAAAATGTTATAGAAGACGTACCTAATATTTTATTTTATGGTATTTTATACATATATTAATTTTTTGAATGATAAATATAATTAACTAATTTAATGACTTTACTTATTTCATATTTGTATAAGATCTTAAGAATTTAGAATTAAGACAATTAGGGTGAACAGAGCGTCGCGCTCCCAGCGGATTTTATCAACAACGGCGACAATAAGGTCATCACATAGAATAATAATATAAATCATAAATTGTATACGGCCGGTACAGACAAGTGCACGCCCGTGGACGAGCCCAAATACATGTGTACCAACATTGAAATATAAAACTCCCTATGCAATTTACCAAATTTATGTATTTTCAAATTCAAATATTATTGTATAATTCGTGGATTGAAAAATATTTCCATCTAACTTTGAGAGATAGAACGAAAAACATAAAACATTAATTTGATCCCCGTAGAGAGCTACGTATCCTACTTTCCGACGTAAGTTATTGTAAAATTTTGATTTGTCGAAAAAGTGGTATTTAGGTTTTTTTAAAACATTGTATACGTCAAATGGCTTTAAAAAAATTTTAAATTTTAAATAACAACTTTTTGGAAAAATGAAAAACTATTCCCAGTGTAGAATTCCTCGGAGAATTTGTGGGCGTCTATGCTAAATGTTCGTTCGATCATCTGGTGACCGAGAAAGTCATTTGCTTTCACGGTGTTTTTGATTCATCGATGTTTCTTAATTTGTAATAAACGTAAAAATTGTACTTCTTCGACTAAAACATTATTCTACCATTTTAAAATAAATGATATTTATATATAGATATTATGCAGATCGCTGAATCCTAAAACCACACACTTGCGATAAAATACAGGTTAAAACCGTACAATTTTTAAAATTGTTGTATCCAAAAACCGCATACTTTGTAATGTATAAGTTTAAAATGTTTAAATACATTATACCTAATACCTAATTAATAATATTTAAATGAAAATGCAAAAAGTCATTTACGTTTTAGTATTTTAATAAAATTAATAAATCATTATTTTTTGCATTGCTTGTGAGATAATTAGATAATTAATAAAATTTATCAGGAAACAATAGTCAACTAATTAAAACATCAAAATCAGTATTTAGGAAGTGTAGAAAAGTTTAATATGTCGAATAAATCAGCTATGGTTGTAATATTATTTGTTTGGTTATCAATTAATGCATTTCATATGCCATATAACATATAAACCTCAATATTATCTTCACTTTGAACATTTTCTTCGGATTTATAATCGTGTAATGTATTATCGTTATTAAATTTCCAATTGGTACCTATTCGTTTTTATCATTTCTTTTGTTTGTATTTTTGTCTTTATTAGATACGGTTTTCTTTATATGGTGTGAGTTATAATTGTTTGATGAGGGTTATTATAATAATTACAGATGATTAGTTCAATATTAGTATTTGAAATGCAGAAAATAAAATATGTTTAATGTTAGAAAAATTACAATTATCCAGACCGGCGCCAATTTTGGTATCCCTAAATTATAATGTTTTAATACGTATAATTATATATATTTATACGTATAATTCGTTAATAAGATTGCTTATTGCTGTTTGTACATCATTATCGTGGAATTTTTTATGGTAATATTGCTTAGTGATAACTGATAAGATACAAAATTAATCTATTGTTGATAATATTGGTATTGTGTCAGAAAATCCGTATTTTTTACAAATAACAACTGCTATACCTTTATTCATTTTCAGATCAGCTGAATCCAATCAGCAATATTCTTATGTGATTCCTAAAATATATTTTGTTGTATCTTTAATAGGTATTTTGTGGATGTATTTTATAAATGTTGTTTGCATTTATGTTAGAAAAATAATATTTAGTTATTATATCGTTAATTAAAGTCATATTTTCGTTATGTATCGTCATATCATCGAAAACATATATCAACTTACCTTTCGTAGAACTTGTGGTTTGAAGTAATCTTTTGATTTGTTAGGTGAATTGATAATTTAAGAATAAACAAAATACAAGAAAAAGGTATACTTGAAATAATTTTTTTATTTAATCAATGATACGATAATTTTACTTTTAAAACAATCTGTTTATAAATAAGATAACTGATGTTAACTCCTTGCTTGGTGGTTTGATTTTCTCTATGATGACATCCGGGCATCCATTAGGGTTCGTGCAGTCGTCTTTATCGACTGGTTGCGGTTTCTTTTTTTCCAAATCGCATGGCAAACAACTACCTGGCAAACAGCGATCGATCGTTCGATTGTATACCGCCGCACGCGTAGAGTTATTCAATCCTGATCCTATATATAATAATAAATGAACATATTACTATATTAGCACATCAATTAAAGTATAAACTGTATCTATTAAAGTGTTACAACTATTAATTATGAATTTGTAACTTTAGGTAGGTATAATACATTACAATAGTAGTTGCGATTATAATTAACCTGATATGAAAATATAACTAGGTAAACATTTAAGAAATTCCTAACATTCGAGACTTTTTAGCAAATTAAAAAAAATTATCCTTATAAACAGATGACATTTAACTATGGTAGGTTTCACATTTATTTTTATATTAAATATATAATAAAAATAAAATACATAAAATATATATATATAATATGTAATATATAGTATATATTAAATAATCAAAAACTTAACAACACTAGTTGGTAATAATAAAACAAGCAAATCTAATGATAACATAAATGTGGTCAAATATTTTAATCATAAGTATTGTACCATAGGCTTAACAGGTATAATAAAAACAGATTTAATTAATAGAAAAAATAAAATTGAAGTTTGTAATATAGAAATATTTTTCTTAAAAATCTAAGATAATCAACATTTTTTTTATAAAATTAATACATTTTTATTTTTTGTATTGTTTGTGAGATAATTAATAAAATTTATCAGTAAATAATAGTCAACTAATTCAAACATCACGCGTAAATACTTACGAATATGTAGGTAAATAAAATATGTTTTACCGTAACTTAATTAAACTAATTGAGATTTAAAAATATATATATAAATACATTTTTTTTTTTTATTTACTTATACAAAATAAATACATGCTATATGATATTTAAAGGCTTAAAGCACAGACAGTATATCTACTTAAACCTTTTTAAATATATTACTAAGTACTAACCTGTGATTAATATAAAAACCAAAAGGTACATGACGTACTTGTTCATGGCTGAGGTCAAAGAAAAATATTAAAATTATATTAAATGCTTCAAACGAAATCGTCCAGATACACTAGATACAGTGACATCAATTCACGGCGGCTGTTGAATCATAAATGGGAAATTTGATGGTATATGAGCTATAGCATAGTTCTATTATCAGTCACACCAATTTAATACTATTGAGTTAACCTTTATTCATATAGACTATATTACCATAATATGAAACAAGAATGTAAAGGACGGTGATAATTAGGGTGTGTATACAAATTATTTATTGACATACTACATAATTATATTAAATGTAAACATTCCAAACATTCACTAAAATTCAATTGTAAAGAACATAATAGGCATTTAATCTCTATTCCTTAATGTTAAACCTATATCTACAGTTTACTTAGTATTTGAAATAATGGTAAAACATTAAGTTTTAATGATAACATTAATGGGAATGTCATACATCCAAATTCCAAAGAACATATTCGATTAAATTTAAAACTGATATAGATGCTTATAACATTCCTAAATTTAATTTAATTTTTAAACTAAATAAAAAAATTTTAAAAAGAAGAAGATTTTTCTTATCAACTATTTTTGGTTAGGTAAATATAAATTAGAAGATATTTTATTATGTAAATAATACTATAATATTAAGATTATAGGACATAGGTATATCTAAATGTTTTGATTTTTATAGTTTAAATAATAAAACTCATTTTTTTTTTCAATTTTTATATACACAGTTATGAATAGTTAACTTATTAGAATGATCAAAAACATACATTTAATGTTCATCGTCTATCGTTTATGTATATATATAGTATACATGTAGACAATAGAGATTTTGCAGTGAAATGCTGAAATACAGGAAACATTATTATCGTAGAAATGTAAAATGCACAGAAGAGGTACATTATAATATTATTGTATCATTTTGGGTATATGCTATAGTCCAGAGCAAAGGTTGGTAAATGACGTCATTCCTCTGTCAATGGTGCAATTTACCTGCATATTGAATCATGCAGGTAAATGTTTTAAAAAACACGCTTTAAACAGAAATATTATATATTTCCGCCGGCCATTGTCGTTGTTTACTAAGTTTGGAGATATTCGTTTTTATCGTTTCATTTGTTCGAATTTTTATCGTTATATGTTTTACTCTATATTATGTGTGTTATAATTGTTTAATGAATGAGGGTCATTATTGTAATTACAGATGATTAGTTCATTATTAGTATTTGAAATTCAGAAAATAAATGTTGTTTAATGTTTGACCAATTACAATTATCCAGATCGGCGGCAATTTTGTTGTCCCTAAAATATAATGTTTTAATATGTATAATTCTTTAATAAAATTGCATATTGCTGTTTGTACATCATTACCTATAATGAGGCTTTTGATGATAATATTGCTTGGTGATAACTTTTTTTTTTCGGATATAATCGACGACCGGGAGGGGACCGCTTTCGCATTACCTACTTCCTCCCGACCACCACACTTGGTGATAACTTATAAGATACAAAACTAATCTGTTGTTTATTATATGATTTATATGGGTATTGATTCATCAACATTCATATTGAATTAAAAAAAAGTTCATGATATTTACTGTTTTTTCAAAAATTACTTCTGCTCTAGGTACATTTATTCATTTTTTGAACAGCTGGATGCAATTTATAATAACATATTTTTGTGGAATCCATAAAATACTCGTATTTTTTGTTATTTCTTTAATACTTTGTGGATGTATTTCATTGTTGTTAAGCTAATTAATGTTTTAAAATATAATAGAAATTTTGAATTATAAAATAAAAAAAGTATATAAATCAACATACATTTTTAAAATAAATCTTATCTATTCTTATTTATTTCTCTATTTTATAACCTATCTATTCCTAAATAGACAACAATTTTTTTTTAACAACAAATTCCTAAAAATGTTGGACCGCGATGGCAAAGCGTATATCAAATTTGGGCCGCCGAAAAAAAAGGTTGGAGACTCCTGATTTAATATATCGACATATGATCGTAAATAGATATTAACTTACCTTTCGTAGAACTTGTGGTTTGAAGTAATCTTTTGATTTGTTAGGTGAATTGATAATTTAAGAATAAACAAAATACAAGAAAAAGGTATACTTGAAATAATTTTTTTATTTAATCAATGATACGATAATTTTACTTTTAAAACAATCTGTTTATAAATAAGATAACTGATGTTAACTCCTTGCTTGGTGGTTTGATTTTCTCTATGATGACATCCGGGCATCCATTAGGGTTCGTGCAGTCGTCTTTATCGACCGGTTGCGGTTTCTTTTTTTCCAAATCGCATGGCAAACAACTACCTGGCAAACAGCGATCGATCGTTCGATTGCATACCGCCGCACGCGTAGAGTTATTCAATCCTGATTCTATATATAATAACAAATGGACATATTACTATATTAGCACATCAATTAAAGTATATACTGTATCTATTAAAGTGTTACAACTATTAATTATGAATTTGTAACTTTAGGTAGGTATAATACATTACAATAGTAGTTGCTAATATAATTAATCTGATATGAAAATATAAAAAGGTAAAAAAAAAAAGAATTATTAAATTTCTAATATTCGAGACTTTTTAATTATCAGTATAAATAAATGGCATTTATCTATTGTAGGTTTAACACTTATTTATAATATTGCTAATCATAAATATAAAGCACGGTCGCACGGGCATTATTTCTACTTAAACCTTTTTAAATATCATTACTAAGTACTAACCTGTGATTAATATAAAAACCAAAAGGTACATGACGCACTTTTTCATGGCTGAAATCAAAGAAAAATATTAAAATTATATTTAATTCTTTAAACGAAATTGTCTAGATACAGTGACAATAGTGACATCAATTCACGGCGGCTGTTGAATCATAAATGGGAAATTCGGTGGTATAGCATAGGTTAGGAGCTATAGCATAGTGTTAAGTTCAGTTGTACCAATATAATACTATTGAGTCAACCTGTTTTCATATACACTCTTTCCAGTGATAGAACGTGCCGGCGGGCTAACCAAAATCAGTTTTTTTGCGCATTCTCAAACGTCACTCTGCCATGGGAAACCAGTTTCGATAGCAGAGAGATGCAGGAGGATGCGCATCATCGGTGCGTTTTCTCACTGGAGAGTATATAGAATGTAGATCTGGTCTATCTGGTTCCTAAACTTTTTTAGTTTACACCACCCTAAAATAAAAATAAAATAATTGCGCCTCCCGTAAATTAATAAATAACAAAATTATAGTATTTAAATATACAAATATTTTTATTGTTAAGACAAAATAACACGGCTCGCGCCTCCCAAGGGCTAAGAGAGGCGCGCCGCACAGTTTGGAAACCGCTAGTAAAGACTATAACAGGGGTGGCCAAACCGCGTCTCGCGAGGCGCATGCGGCTCGTGTCATAGACTTTTGCGGCTCTTTCATCGTATCGTAACATTTTTACAAAATTTTTTTTTGTATGAGTATGTATTTTAATATAATAATATGACCTTTATATATATATATATATTGGCTCTTCCATATTTATTAATATATTTGGTGGCTTGCGAGTCTCTTCTCGCTGGCCACCCCTGGACTATAACATGAAACATGAATGCAAAGGATGGTGATATTAGAGTATTTAGGGTGTATACAAAATACAAATTATTTATTGACAGACATTATTATATTATAATGTATACATTCCAAAAATTTACTAAAAATAATATGCATTTAATCTCTATTCCTTAATTGAATCTATATCAACAGTATATAACTAGATAAAAAAAAATAAAGATTTTTCTCATCAACTAGTTTTGGTTAAATATAAATCATAAGACATTTAATTACCTATGTAAATAATACTATGATATTAACAATATAGGTATATCTAAATGTTTTAATTTGTGTAGTTTAAATGATAAAACTAATTTTTTTTCAATTTTTAAATACGCAGTTTTGATTTATAAATAGTTTTCTTACTAAAACACAGGTCTACAAAAAAAATATTTTCAAAAGCTGTCCTGTTTCTAATCACTGATATTATTTAAAATATGTACACCAAATTTAAATATATTAACTATTTGGTCATACCCACGTCACAGTTTTTTACAATTTACGAATGAAATATAGCATTTTAACAAAAAAAAATTTTAATTGAAAATAATAAAGATTACCTATTTACATAACTATTTTATACAACTAATACAATTTTTACATTAATATTACTTCGTATTTGAAGAATATCTTTGCCTCTTTGAAAAAAAACTTCATTTAGTTGATTTTCTTTTATATACATAGTGAGTTTCACGTTGCAACATCCAACAATAGTCAGCCATCATGGTAACACTCCAACTCTCTTGGTAGCGTCTCTCCATTTCTTTTATATTCTGGTGAAATCTTTCGCCTTGTTCCTCGCTAACGTCTCCCAAATTTTCCGGGAATTTGTCCAAATGTGAATATTGAAAATGCATTTTGATACTCATGTTACAGCCCAAGATACGATAGTTTTCTAACATAGAATTTACAATAGTTTCGTAATTTTTACTTTTAATATTTCCAAAAAAATCCAAGCATTTTTTTCAATAGTTGTCATCGAATTTAAAAATGCATTGTCTTTGCATAATTTTCTTATTTGTGGGCCTACAAAAATACCCTCTTTGAGCTTAGCT
>VUJU01000946.1:36724-56246 GCA_009835225.1 Aphis craccivora | reverse complement strand
ATATTTTTGGGGTCGACTACATTACTTCGTATTATATTTTTATCTCCTACGATAAGATTATTTCTTAAAGGCCACTGTCTTTGAGTCCAATGTTTGTCACGCGCTCGCTCGAATATCCCACTCACAAATATAACACGGAAATTTTGTATACCCATGTTGTTGACCAAGTAACATACATATATCATACATATACATATATAGTCATATAGACCAAATAACATATAGGTACCACTTAATTTTAATCGTCTATCATTTAATATATAAATATAGTATATGTGTAGATAATAGAGATTTCGTGTTTAAATACAGGAAACATTACGATTGTATAAATCTGAAATGTTTAAAGACGTGCATTATAATAGTATTGTATTGTTTTGTGTATATGTTATATTGTATGACAATTAAATTCTTTTTTCTTATTTTTACATTTTTGACAAGCACCTACTTACTTTTTATAACAATTGAGTAGAGAATTAAAATGTTATAGGTAATTGGTTAATTTTTTTATTATTAATAATTTAAGATAGAAGAGAGATTAAAATGTATTGAGTACCTATTCAATTATATTAAACAAATCCAATCATCAATCTAAAGAATTGATAGTTCCAGTTCAACAGATAAACATACTTGTATAAATAAATTGTTTAAAAATAAATGCTAAAAGTACAAAACTCTAAATAATTTTTGCTAAATTATATGCAGCACTGAAGGTCTACAAACTATGTATTTTGTTTAAGACGGAAGCAATAAAAAAAACCTCTAGCAGGCTCTGGAGTAAATACACTTGAATTCTATATATTACCTATCTGGTAATGTCAACGTAGTAAATTTAATCTTTTTAAAAATGACTTGTTAAATTATACAATGTTCACCACCTGGGTCACTTTGAATCTCCTATTTCATAATAGTTAACCGTTCAATAATACATTATGTATCGTATTTTTCAATTCGATTACAATCATTAATTACCTATCAAAAATGTTATTAAACTAAACTTTTGTATTAATTGATACTAAAATATCTGGCTCCAAGCTTAAGAGTTTAAGCAATTTAAGAATTATGAATGAAATGATGATTTTTTCTAATTATATTTTTAATTCAACTTAGTTAGGTTAGGTTAGGTTTAACTAAATTAGTAGTATTCTGTTTATTATGTACAATTAAGCAATATTGGAATGATTACTGATTAAGTGAAACTTAATTTTTTAATTGGTTATTATTATTATTTTTATAACATATATAAAAAATTTTAAATGTTTTTTAAATGTTAATGTTATCAAGTTTAATCTAAGAATATAAATTTTATAAATTTAGTAGACATTAGTTTACCATAAGTAAAGTACTGTCTTAAGTAATAGTTGTATACTAGAAGCTAATAAAAAAAAGAAAAAAAAGTAAAGTACTGACAATTTTGGAATACTTTAAATCAGTAATTAATGACTCGTTTTACATTCAAACAATTTAATTTGGTTTCAATGATAAAATTATTCTAGGTCAACATTCCATGTTTTAATTTTTTTAGTTTTTCTTTTCAAATTTAATTTAAAATTAAATCATGTATGTAGTATGTAATACAGTTAAAATTATAGAGTTGCTATAGAACAATAATGGTACAATATTTTGATTTGGTTTAACATCACCCATTTAAAGTAACACAGATAAAACTAAGACAATCTAATTATATACTTTTCTTATATATTAACTTTTTCCAGAGATAATCTTTATTAAGCTATCTAAAAAGTAACTATTATAATTTATAATAACATGCTAAAATGTTAAATACATTTATTTAATATGTGTCTAGAGAAAACAATAATTTAAAATTATAAGTTTATTTGCCAACAGTGCATTTAATGTAGTACTATAACCTATAATAATCTATAATTAATACAATTTTAAGCAATAATCTTAATAATAATAGTTCTATGGGTAATATACTTCATATTTGACAACTGAGAACAATATTTACTAATCAGCAATAATAGTATGAGTAATGAGTATATATACAAAAACAAACATCCAGCATTTTTAAAATTAATATAATATTATACAAATAACATATTCATTTAATTTATATTAAACGGACATATGCGTTAAACACACACTTATATATATATATTATATAATGTTTTTGTATTTACAAATACATACAAAATATAACCAAACTAAACACCAGTAGTATTTGGAGATCAGAATAACTTCATCATATTCTGATTAAAAGTACTAAAATTTTTATTAATGTATAAAAAAACTTTTTTTTTTGGTGGGGGGAAGGATACAAATAATTCTATTAAAGAAAAAAAAAACAAATGATAATTAGCTAACAAAACAATCATTTCAAATTGAGAGCTTAATTAATAATAACTAGGGCTAGGATTAATATGCAACAGTATATTTTTTTTGCGACTTCTAATTATTGCTTTTGTTTGTAATATCTACGAATTACTTCACAATGATATAAACAATGAAGTTTTTATTTTGCTTATTTCTATATAATATTTTAGAAAAAATTCATATTATTGCATATTTTGACTATAAAACTGCAAATAATACATGTTTTATGATATATGTCGTTACTAAATGTTTTTACATCATTTTGTGATGTCCAAGAGAGTCTTTGTAAATAATAAAAAAAAATAGGGTTTAACAGAAGATCATTTAGTTTTGAAAATTTGAAATACCATATAATTGTTTCTTGTAATATATTTAAATAATATTAATAGTTAGGAATATTATTTTATTAATTTTAATACGTGTTTATTATTATTATTTTTTATCACCTATTGTATATTAAATATTTTTTGGCATATTATACAATTTTTTATTGCAAAAAATTTAAAAATCCTTGCCCTAATAATAAATATTAATATCATATCATATACGATAGTCTTAAAAATTTATTAATAAATTAAGATAATATTTGAACTTCTAAAATTCATTAATAATTCTTCATCTTATGTTTACTTCAGTGCTTAAAATTATTTGTAATTACCATTTTTTGAATAAATATTTGAACTACTTTATTGTTTTAGTTATGATTTATCGCATTAAAAAAATTAATTATCTTAGGTTTAAAATACAGTATACACAATAAAATATTTATGCATTTCAAAAAAAAAAAACTACAATATTAGTAATTGTTTAAAAAAAAAAAATGAACTTGTTTGTAGCATGCAATTATAAGAAAAAACACATTTACTTTTAGTAAAACTAATAAGGCTTCCTAGACTGTCTGGAACGAGATATTTTTGAAGGTCTAGAGCGAGAACTCTTTGAACATAAATCATCCAGTGTACTCGGAGAGTTAGAATGAGATCTTAATCTGGATTTCCTTGGAGATCTAGAACAAGATCTCAATTTATCTTTTTGATAAGAATGGATAACGTGTAATTTAAATTGGTAATATACCTTGTTGAACTTCTTCTGTATCCAACCTCACGGTCTGAACTACAAGCACTACGAAGTATAGAACTTACACGGTTTTCTATGTATGGCAAAAACCATAGTTGACATATTATTTCAAGTCCATCAATTTCACCTATTTTAATGTATTATCAATTAGGTAAATATATTATAATAAATTATTAGATATATTATTAATTGAATTATGTTAAACTCACAGTAATTCATAGCTTCTACAGCAATTTTAGATTCTTCAGGAGTGGAAAACATTATGTAAGCAAATCCTTTAGAAATTTTTTCATACCAGTTGAAATGTAGATCTAAATTTTGTATAGCTCCAAATTTAGAAAATAGTTGATGAAGGTTATTAGTAGTTACATTTCTGCTTATGTTAGTAATACGAATACAACATGACGTTTTTGGGCATACATCCTTCCATAATATCGGAATACTAGACCTAAAATCATAATATCATTTCATTTTTGTTGTACTTAAAATTATTAACTGTTATTAGTAGAAACCTTGGTATTTTTAAAGTTGTTTTGACTCCATCTTTAGTGTTTACTATTGCTTTATAGTATTTTAATTTTTTAGGAGAGAATTTTTCACTCTTTTTTGATTTTCTACTTATTTTCATTTGTCTGTAAATTAATTTTGATTTAATTCAAACTATGGTTAATGGTTATCTTCTTTATTTATAAACTCTATTTGCTAGCATTATAAAATACCTATTAACAAAAGTAAATAATAAATATATAATAAACTTCCTAAACTTACTTTAATTTTTCTTTTACTAGTTTCATTTTCGAAGTATATTTTGGCCTTGATAAATTTAAAAAAGTAGTGAATTCAGAAGTTTTTGAACTGGAGCTAGAGTTGCTAGAACTTGAAGAAGCCATGTTAGAATTTGAAGAAGCCATACTAGAATTTCAGTAATTTTATGTTATGTTAATTAAAAATAAATCCAATAAACTCATTTTTATTTCTTACCTATTCTCAAAATATAATTGTAAAATAATAAAATGTTCTCTTCGTGGTACTTTTTCCTTTTTCTTTTTTAACAATGATTTAAACAATTAACATTATATTTCGAGTTTTTGACCTATAATAATCAATGAAGTATAAAGATTAATAATAGAACATCTATTAATAGTAATAATTACATAAATAATTCAAATTTTTTTACTAGAACATACTATCAACAATTAAATGAATATTCATAATGAATAAATTATGAGATGATGATTTAAATCATGATGATTGATGACATATTAACATGTTAATTAGTAAATTACTTAATTGCTTAAACAAAAGTTAAAAATATATAAACAGTACTTAATAGTTAACACAACTCCCTTTGTAATTTATAAGACTCCTAGACTACAATATTTTGCATATCAGTAAATAAAAATTTAAAATAATTTTTACACGGCTGAATAATATAGCTGTATAATTTAGAATATAGTATGAGCAAAAAAAAAAATTTAATAATTTAAATTTAAATAATAGTAATTATTTGTAACTTATCTCATGCTTATATTATTAAATAAAAGTTATTTTTTATTTAAATGAATAAGTTACAAAAAAAATTTATGATTTATGATTTATTTCCAGAATTTAATTTAAACGTTTTTCAGAATTTGATAGATTAAATTTTCACATTTTGTAAAATAACCAATATACTTACTATAATTAATTTTTTGTATTCAACATGTAATAATGAATCTATAATATAATAAAACCAAAATATCGTTTAAATCGCCTGGATTATTATCTTTAATAAGGAGCTATATACAGAATACATGCGTTTTTTATTATTAAAAATAATATGGTTAAAATTAGAACTGTTAAACACATAATATTATACAATTATGATTGCTCAAATGGTTTCTATAAAAAATATCAGTCAAACTTATATAAAAAATCACACTCAGTAGATAGCTAAAAAATGCAAGACTATTTCATAATCCCTTCTCTAAGAATTAATGAACTTATTTTATTATTGTTAAAATAACTTCTTTAATCATAATTATACATTAACAAGGATTATTAGTATGTATTGAAAATCTAACATAGATTGAGTAGATCGTTAATTTAACTTATCAAATAAATTATACTTCACAACATAAAGATTATTGAAGGATATAGTTTATTTATGGAAATATAATGGTATTTAAAATGTTAATAAGAAAACAACCAAATTGATCATAATAATTTACAGAGTAAAAAATCTAACTTAAAATTTGGAAATGTATCAACAACATTGAAGCGTACAAAAAAAATGCCATCACTTTTATATAGAATATTTTCCCCTCAACATTTCTCCTATTTCTTTCTAATTTGTATAAAAAAATATGTAGGTAGATAAATTGTAGACAACCACATTGTTATAAGTTATCTTATAAGTATTAAAAAAAAAAAAAAATTATATTATAAGACTGTATTTTAACATTAACTAAGTTAATCGTTATAAATTATAAACTCATCTAAAAATCTTTAATGTTATTAATATTAATAAATAATATTTATTGTTTTGAAAGAATTTTTATTTAAAAACTAACATCTTCACTATAGATCTTTAAAGGTACTGAAAAAGATTGATTTTAGATTTGACCTAGCAAGATGATTTTGTAAAACAATTTTAGGTATGTTTTTTATTTAAACTGTATGATCTAGTAAGTTACTCCACTGAGTTTTAATAGAAATTTTTTTAGTCACTGTGATGATAATCACTTAGATAGTAAAACACCTCTTGATTTGATATCGAGGTAGTAAAAAACTACCTTAAATAGACCAAAGTAAAAAATCAATTTATTTTGTTAGTACCCATAGATCAAGAAAAACCAGGAACAAATCGACACAATTGTATACAAAAAATAATCAAAAAATTATACATAATAAAAAAAAAATACTTAGGTACCGGGTGCCTAAATATAAAAATAACAATTAATAAATATATTAAAATACCAAGATCTGTGAAAATGTGCAAGAAAACATAATATGACAGTGTAAAGCAATATTGAGCTGCTATTTTTCATTCACACATCAATATACCCATGATATAATTAACAATTAATTAGTTAATTATATCATGAATATACCTATCGTTACTTGAAATGCTAATCATGGGTCATAATGAGATACTTACTCACAGTGGCATACTGACAGAGGGGGCTAACACCCCTTCCGCATAATTAAAACATGTATAATAATTTCTTTTTAAGAATATAACATAAATAAATAATAACATTTTTTATACATTTATAAATATTACCCCCTCCCCCTCCCGTAATCGAATTCTGCGTACGCCACTGCTACTCATTAAATCGTTCATACTAATCACTATGTTAAATAAATCGTCACAAGTACTTACCGATTCATCAATTCGTTGTTTTACAAAAATGTTTACATCTGATGAGACATTACAGAATTCATACACCACTGGATTACTGGATGTCCTGATGGAATAAAATAATATTAATTAATGTTTGTAATAATATTACCTATTAACTGTGCTTACAACAAATGCGATTTATTATTTTTTAACTAAAATTATTTCGTAATATGGATGAAATCTATTGCTCTCTAGCCGTAATGTAGATGGTATAACACTGAATCAGATCGATTGTAATAATAGACGATTCGATCAACGAGTTTATACAGTTCATTTAGTCATACGAAATTGATGCCACACCTCAAAAATGGAGTGGTCGACAAATGTCAATACGCCATACTGCTGCACAGACCCGCAGTATTCAAACTTTCTAATCAGCTGATCGGCGTATAAATATTTGCAGTATGAGCAGACTGTTTGCGCCGACGCACAACGTGACATTTCCGAATGAGCCAAAGAGGCGGCTGGACCACAATAAAATCAATATAGTAAATTTGATGTAGTAGGTCAAACATTTTCAATGAAGGAGGGAGGTATATGTTATAAATCAGCCGTCAGGGTTGGCAAACCCATGGCACGCGAAAAGATTTTGTGGACACGCGAAGATTTTTACTACAATATATTACCTATATAATATTATAGGTAATAGGTTAATATTGAATATTTAATATAACATTCAATATTATAGCAATATAATAATGTAATATTTTTCGTGGTACGCTCTAAAAAAAAAAAAGATAAACTTTGGCACATAGTGTTCAAAAGGTTTGCCATCCCTGTTGTAAGTAATAGGTACCTAATACATTTAAATGAATTGTGGTGATCCAAGAACAAACAGAGCTTAGCTTATAAATGTGTACATACGTGTATACCTATTGAGTTATCAAAAGTAATGACTTAGCAACAAGTAGTTTTCTGAAAGTCACAAAAAAACAATGGAAAGGTATACAACCCCTAACTTTCTCTCACCTAGACACGCTACTGAAGATGGGTTTTTGAGATGGAAGATTGGGTAAATTCTATTGATCTGCGTAACTATTACAGCTAATATCGTCATGTTGTAACTGTTGTGTTTATATGTGTGTAATATATATTGTTTATTATATGTGTAGGTACCATACATCACCCACTACATCAGAGGTGTGTCTAGGGGGGGGTTGATTTCCCCCCCCCCCGAAATATAATATTATACAATATGTATTATATACAAACTTATACATTTAAAATAGGTACGTGTTAGTAAAAATATTGAACCCCCCACCCGAAAAAAATTTCTAGACACGTCCCTGCACTACATAATTTATTATAGCAGGTCAGATTAAATTAAATTTTATTAGTATAATAGTAGGGATTAGCTGATAGTGGGCATTGAATTATAACTATTAATAATTAAATGCATTCCTACTTTTTAGCTGAAGGAAAAATATTTAAATAACATTGATATTGAAGACATTATTGGTATTGTTAAATGTAAAAGTGAATGATTTAAGTATAAAAAAAAACTATGTAATTATATGTAAATTTTTTTAAATTCAAGATTATATTTTGTTTTTATTAAGAGTGAAGGTGCGAAATGCGAGTTATTTCGTTTAATAATTGTCGATTTTAGGACAAGATATTCTCCAAAAATTAAAAATAATCATGCATCCATACCTTTAAAATATCAGTTAATATATCCAGGACGGAAAATGTTTAGATCCTGTTAAATAGTAATTTAAGCTGAGCCGAATTTTTTTCAAAAGCTACTTTATTGATACAAACGTTTTATTTATTAATGATATAATGATATCTATCTGTAGTTTAAAGTAGTTAACATTATGATATCATGTATTAAAATCTTATTTAATCAGCAGGACTTAATTTTATGATGATTGTGAATAATATTTCATAGTAATTATAGCACAACAGGTTAAATTTTGATTTTGTGTAGTATTTTTTAGAGTTTAAAATATATAGGTATGATAAGTAATTTATCACTATAATATATAGGTACAGTGCTATGGTTTGCGTTACTTATGATTATGGTAATTAAAATGAATTTCATATAAATGTAAAACAGTCACAATATAGCAGTCGTTTACTTTTCTTTAATTTCGTTTTTAGTAATAAAAATAAAATAGATACGTTTATTAAGCTCGATTAAAACAAAATCAATTTTAAGTTGTACTACCAACTGTCTAATTGAATACTAAACTAAAAACTAAGTATAATGATTACTTAAATTTCTTCTATTATATAATGTTTACGATTATCCAAAGATATCATCCTCTAAGTATAAAATCATGACGATAATAAAACAATTATAACCATGCGAATAGAGTAGGTACAAAATTTTATAATTCGTGCATTATATACAGTAAAACATCTCTACAGCGGAAACGCTTGGGACCAATAAATTTATCCGCTATAAAGAATTTTCCATTATAGAGAGATGAACTATAGAAAAATGAAGTTTCAAGAATCTATGTAAATGTTTATTTATTTATTTTAACATACAATACGGGCATGTGCCCAATATACAACTAATATTCTAAATTAATTATTATACTAGTGACATATAATGAATAAAAAATACTTTTAAGTTTAAGTGAGTGAAAGGGAATGTTCAGAGTTGGCAATAAACATACGGTGACGAAGTGGTTCATTTAAACAATAATTAGTGGAGGAGGTTGGTAAATTAAAAGCGGTGTGCTGACGAGTGAAGCGAGGAGGGACATTTAAAGGAATTAAAAAGAGTAGGCGAGGTGAGTCAATCTGCCCATTTAATAATTAATAGATAAATTTAAGGTAACTACATGCCTTCGATCTTCTAGAGATTCAAGTTTTAGATTATCTAGTACTGATAAATAGTTATGAGAAGGACATTCGATCTTGAGTACATACAGTTATTTAGGACTTTTAAAAATTTATTATGTACACGCTCAAGCATTATGGAATTTTGAGCAGTGTAAGGATCCCAAATGACAGAACCGTATTCAAGAATAGATCTAACAAACGAGCAGTACAATGCCTTAAACTTAAACTCCGTTGTTATTCGTTTGATAAAGCGTAAGTTTTTAAGAGAATTACAACAGGGACGCTCAGTATGCAAGTTTGAGCTAAGCGTAGGATAGAAAACAAATCCCAGATCAGTGACAGCTTTATCAATTGATTGTAAAGTTGTCCCGTTAACAGAATATGATGTGTTAAGTCATATAGTATATAACCTTTAGCAATATTGAAATCTAACCTTAGCTTATTGGCCCATTCAAGAATATTATTTTGTTCATCCTGTAGGACAAAGCATTCTTTTTAAGAGTCGAGACGGTCCGCAAACGTTAAGAGTCCCGCATACTTAATCCTACTGCTTATACTATTTAAAAATACAGAATACAGGAGAGGATATAGGTGGCCACCTTAAAGGACACCAGAGGAAATGGGAAGTATATTAGAAAAGACTCCATGAACTTTGAAAAATTGTTTCCTATCATCAATAAAAAAAAAAAAAAAACAAACTACGATAAAAGAGGTTCACCGAAACCAGCTGCTTTCAAGACACATAACAGTATATGATAATCAACACGTCAAAAGGTTTGTTGGCATTAGTGACGACGACATCAACTTGCGAATATGCTTTAAACGCTTCAAATATATAATTACAAAAGACTGCAAGACATGTGGTTGTAGAACGACCTGGCCGGATACCGTGCTGCTGCATTAACACTCGGTTGACGCTTGGTTGAATATACTTAAGTACAATTGATACAAATAATTTACCAATATGGGAAAGAATTGATATTGGCCTGTAGTTGGAGACAATAGATGCATCTCCTGATTTCAATACCGGTGCAATAGAACACAGTTTCTATACTCGAATATCAGGAAAACTCCCGTCATCTTAGGAACGTCTAAATAATTAGCCAAAGTGGAAAAGAAATTTAATGCCTAAAATTAAACAACAATAATCCAGGTAATCCATCGGGCCCAATAGACTTAGGATTACCCAGAGTATAGATTAGCCGTCAAAATCATCATCTACTGAGAAAAATCAAAAAACAATTATTGGAAAGTAAAGTGTTAATGTTAGAAAGATCACAGTCATAGCGCTTGGGTGTATATACTACTTACATAATTAAAACAAGAAGAAAATAAGTTGGCAGAATGTTATTCATTAAGTCCTGTAGCATTATTATGGTATACACTTTTGGGAATAGAATTAGGTGACCTGTGCTTTCTAACAAAGTCCCAAAAACTCTTGTGTTCTTTGTTAAACAACTTTTCAGCATTAGAGGCAAAGTTTCTAAAGCATCCTTTCTCCTCACATTTACAGTGTGTTCAAAAGAAGGAAAACTCTCTGTAACGAACTAGAGAACCTGATAGTTTAAAGAGCGCATGTGCTCTTTTGTTTTGGAAAATAAGACCTTTAACGCGCTTAAAGACCCGGGAAGGAAAACTTGACTCAATAAAGGCGGATTAAGGAACCTAAATAAGTGAAGTGGAGTGCATTGTATAAAGCATAAACAGAAGAGTTAGGTTAGAAAAGGTAGTGAAGGAGTTAGAGTACACTATTATACTGCAAGAAGCTTGAAATTTCAAATCCTTTAGGGACGCGTGAAACCCTGAGTCCGGGGTTACTATATTAGAGACTATAATTATTTGCATCCCAAGTAATTTCTGGTAAATTGAAGTCACTACAGAAGATAAAGGAGTAATTCGGGTACAAGGAAACAACAAAATCAATGACGGACACATGAGACTCATAAATTGAGGGATGTAAGGAAGGGAAGAAGAAGACACTACGAATTATAAATGAAATGAATCTGACGTGAAACCGAACATACAACTACTCAACATTGGAACATTCCAATGGTACAATGCAAGAAGATAAGTTTTCCGGATACCAATTAAGACCCCCTCCCTGAAAGCAAATACTTGTTGCCTCACATCTGTCAAGTCTATAAGTATAATAGTTTAAAAGCCAGGTTCAGAGTCAGATAATGAATTATTAAGCCAAGTTTCAGTTAAAACTTAAAACAATAAACATATAGTTAAAGGACATAACATAACAAGTTTCATGCGAAGCCCTCGACAGTTCTGGTAGTAGCCAGAAACTGCTAAATCTGTTGAATGAAGGTTAGATTAGTAACGTAATGTTAAAAAAATTATATTTTAGGTAAATATTTCGTACAATATAATATAATATGAATTAATATTTAAATGTGTTTTGTGTATGATACATATGTACTAAAAATTAAAATATATTAGATAGATACCTATTACTTTTTGTATAAATCAGAAATATAGTTTTAATATTTAACTGTTTTTTGTGACTAAGGGTAGTGCATTCGGCACATTCTCGTGCTTTTATTGTTAGCTCTAAAAGATTATAATTTGAAATGTTAGCTAAAACTTTTGTTATACTTTGTAGCAAGCCAATGCTATCCAGTTGATTGCATCCAAGAGTCAAGACACTTATTGATTTAGTGAAGTGATTAACTGAAGAATAAATAAGTATTAACCATCTTACATAAAACTATAATTATTATCGTAGCAAAAACTTATGATAATAAAACTTGAACATGTAAATCACTCACAGAGTTGGCTAAATGATGTATTCGAGATGACATGAGTATTTTTATATTGAATAGTTCAATTTTTGAGTGACATGCAACATTATCTAAAATATCAGAACATTTCCATTTTAAGATAGCATTTCTGCGTTAAAATAACGCAACCACTTATTTCAGTTGTCATCCAGATTTGTTTTTATTAAATGTCCACATTACAGTTAATGAAAATATGTTCCATATCTCCTAAAAACACGGTAGTCTTTGAGACTTTCCAATAACTAAAGGCTTCCTATAGTTTATCCAGCGGCCAAGCAATACTATCATACTATCATACATAAGCAATGTTAATAGCGATCCTTTGCTTTTTTCTCCAGCACATGACTCACTCTTTAGTTCTAACTACTAAGTAAGAATACCTACCTCTAAAAATAAAATATTTCGTCTGCATTGTACACGTCTATTGCTTCATATCCAGAATCAGATTTTTTGCTTCCACTACTCTACAGTTTCTTGATTGTCGTAATATGCCTCACCACTGACTTGTTTTTAAACAATGTCATGCCTTTTTTTAAATTTTTCTGACCAACGAAGCTTTGAAATCTTTAGCGTTCATCTTTTCAACCACTTTCATAGCTTCTGTTTGTAAAGTTAGGCCGGTAATAGGCAAATTGTATGAACTTTGAACCAACGTTAATTAACCACTCTTACAACTTTTGATCAATTTGTTCAAATTATGGTGTTTTCACTCGTTTACTTTTTCCCCAGTTTTTCATTCATTTATCTATAATATAATTTTTTCTTTATTTTTATTGCGTCATAAATTTGAATTTTCCACATTTAAATTAATTAATTAGTTTCTTCATACTTAGTTTTTGTCTCTCCTTCAACTCGATAAATTTAACTTTATCGGAAAAGTCAAAGTTATACCTGGCATATTAACGAGTTAAAAGTAAACTTAAAAGTATAAGAAAACAAACGAAATCTAAAAGCTAAAAGTATTGTGAGCCCATTAACATACATATTATGTAATTTAAGTATACACAATTGTCTACTCTCCGATAAATTTAAAACTGCAATAGTAATTCCTTTTTATAAGAATGGAGATAAACAAAACGTTAATAATTACAGACCAATTTCTGTTAGGTATGTAATTTTTCAAAAATATTAGAAAATACTATAAAAACCGCTTAATTAACTATTTATATTTAGAAGCAAACAATTTACTATCTAAAAATCAGTTTGGTTTCAGACCAGGCATAGGTTCTGAGGAAGCTCTTTATAGTGCTATTAGCTATATTTATATTGCACTTGATAAGGGATTAAAAACTTTGGAAATATTTCTAGAGCTTGCAAAAGCATTCGACACGGTAGATCATATAGAACTAATTAGAATTTTGCCTATTTTTGGTATGGAAACGAGTACTTAGTATAAAATGGATCACAAGTTGTTAATATAAAAGAAATCAAATTGTTATTGTAAATGGCGTTTTAAATGAGGAAAGGGAAATCATTTGTGGAGTGCCTCAGTGCAGTGTATTCAGTTCGATCATTTTTATATTATACATAAATAGTAGGTATATGCAATCTAAAAAATTGACAGAAAATATAATAACATATGCAGGTGATACATGTTTATTTTTTTCTGATTTCACTTGGGATTCAGTATATTAAAAGTAGAAAATGAACTGATAAAAGTTGTCAATTGTTTAAGTTTAAGAAACTATTATCAAGTACTCAAGTACTGTTTTTATGACTTTTACTATAAACAATGCTTGATTTGGGGGGACGTGGGGGACGGAGTCCCCCATCTTTTTAAATTTTTTTTTAGCGTACTCCTTCTATTTTGCCCCCCCCCACGGTAATGTGACGGTTAATTTGTGTTGAACGCTCGCTCATCAAATATCCGCTTAGTCCCCCTTCTATTTTTTTTCCAAATCAAGTACTGACTATAAACAAAGAAAATGTGCCTTCTGACAAAATCACTGTACATTATTGTAGAGATAAGGAACAATGTAAAAATAATATTTGTAAATTAATTTCAAAAGTACCATTTACATGGTATCTGGGTATTACTTATGATAAAAACTTAAGGTGGAGTGTACATATAGATAATATTATAATTATGCGTTTAAGAATATCAATACATATATAAATCCTATAAACTTAATGATATTTTTCCATTAACATTGTTCGTAATATACATTTATCAATATATCAAGCATTCTGATATGGGGATGTCTTACCCAAAAAACTATTAAACCTCTACAATTGTAAGTTGTTACAAAATAAAATTATTAAGATGTGTCTAAATAAGTACAGTTTGGAAGGATCTACATCTAAAAACTAATAGGAGCTCAAATAAAAGTCCATTAAATCAGTGTATAAGAAATTTGCAATTATGCGGGTAATAAAGAATATGTAAAATTGTCATAATACTCATATAGATCAATTTAAACAAATTAGAGAAATTATGATGCTAAAATTTATTACCATACGTTTACTTCTTTTGGTCAAAAATGTATGAATTATCTTGGTCTAAAATTTTATAATTCTTTATATTTAGATTTAAAAAAACAATAATCAAAAACATAAATAATATGCAAAAAATATTATTAAAAAATGATCATATTGTATTATATTACATAAAATCATTGTACAATATTAACTCCCTACCTTCACCACAAGTTATGCTTAAAAAAGGTAGGTATAAATCAAAGAGATGTATTACACTATTTGCACTGTTGTATTTATAATGTGTATAATTAATAATAATAATAATAAATAAATAAATAAAAATGTATTAGAATAATATTATTTATGTATAGTACTTATCTGGCTATCTATTATTAATAATTAATATTACAAAATACATTTTGTAATATAAATTAACTTAATTTAGTAGTAACAGCGAAAAATAATATTGTAACTGATGTATATTATTCAACTGAATAAAATATTAAGTAAGAACTAAGAACCCTATTATATATTATATTTTAGTACCTATTAAAAAAAATAGAAGTAAATAATAAAATAAAAATTGTACACAAATTATACTTTTATAAATATTTTCATTAAAAATAATTCATTTTTTTTTTTTAATGTGTTAAATATTTAACATAAATTTATAAATAATATGTTTATACACAATAGTTAAAATATATTAGGGTAATTTTATAAAGTAGAAATCCTACTCAAAATTAAAACTAGTTAAATTTTAAATGGTGCAATTTTATAATTTATATAATGTATACCTAACAATTGTTATATTTAAATATATCTTTAAAAATGTTGAGAATATTGGCTTTTTAAAAAAGAGGGGAATATAATTTGTAGAAATTAGTGACAAAAAAAGTAAAAAAAAAAAAACAAAAAAAAAAGTATTTCATACAAATTCCTAAATAAAACATTTTTTTGGGTAGTTTAAGTCCTCTGGCCCTAGTTAGTATCTCACTAACTTCAAGTACCTAATTTAGTATTTAAATATAAGGTTTATTTAAAAATTATTTAAGTTAAATATAAATTTATTATGAATTTAGTCAATAATTAAACCAATATTGTTAGAAAAAAAGTACTTCTAAAATACATTACCAAATACAGTTATCATTCATATAAACAAAAATGATATTTCTGTTAATAAAATTACCTGCTTACGTTTTAAAAAAGAATGACCATTAAAAATAAAGAAATACTTTTTTCATTTTATTAAAATTCTATATTATTAAATTACAATATAATAAAAACCACGTATACAAAAACATAAGATACGAGTACATTCTGCATTTTATATTAATATACTATCTTCATAAAACTCAACATATTAAAAAAAGTTCATTACAATTGTTAACAGATGTTTTTTCCACGTTACAATGATAAAAAAAAATATTGATAGTGTTAAATATAAGCCATATAATTCTTATTATAAAAAAAATAATTTAATTACTGTAAAATTATCTTTTTATACACTATATTATTTATGAATACTGATATCTTGACTTTAATGAAGTTAAATTTTAATTCCGTATTAATAGATGAGTACTTAGTCATAAATACAAATATTTATATTTATGTTCAATGTCACTGATGGAACTATGTTATAATGAGTTTACAAAGTATGAACAATGTCAAAAATGTTAATAAAATGCTGATTTAATATTTCCAAAATATATTTAAATCCTTGCAAAAATATAATTTCTCAATACAATGTCTTTGGATCTTTTAAGTAAAAAAAATAACATTAATAAAAATAATTTAATGGTAGGTATTAATTGCAAATTGAATTCTTGCGGTATTTAAAAGGTAAATGTTGAATAAAATACTTCCAGTTGCATTAGTTTTTAAATTGTCCACCGTTATGCTCAGACTGATTGTAAGATGCAAACAGTTGCTTTGCCCAGTTTAAGCACCGCTCTTGCTTTGTAAGTAATTTATACTAAATAAAAAAAAAATACATTTAAATATTACAATAAATACACAAATATAATAATTAATACCTTTGCATTTAGTAATCTTTCCGGATTACAAATAATAAAAGTGGATTCATCTTTAAGCAAAGTACCAATGCCTTCTTCATTTGCTTTTGAAACATCAAATCTGAGCTTGTCAGTAGTTTCCTCTTCTTTTTGTTCTGATGATGGATTAAAAACTTTGAAAACAAATCCTTCTTGATTGATCTGTTCTATAGAATTTTCTCTCTTTACAATATCCACTAAAATATACATAGACAACAGTAAAACTATGATTAATATTTAACTATATTATAATATAATGTTTATATTTTAAATTTTAAGCAAAGAAAGAAATCATTTGATTAAACACGTTAATATTTAAAAAATTTTAAGTTAATATAAAATTGAATGTACTCTATTAGGAATTATTTGAATTCATATCTATTTGTTGCAGAATAAAACATATTTAAATTGAATAAATGGTTTTCACAAATTAGGAATAATTTTCTTTTACAACATTGCATAAATGTAGTATTAAGTTCAACAAAGTGTTGCTCAAAGTAGCTGAGAATACACAAAAAATGTGTAAAATGAATATATTACTATATTAGAGATTAAGAATAGATCTATTCAATGACTAATGAGTTTTTTGAGAAATCCATTAAACACACTAATGTACTTACAAACATTTTTTTGAAGCCAGTTTGTATCATGATCATTTTTGTTAACAGTTTCAGATTTTCCAAGTAACAATTCATCTTGTACCCTTTTATTTTTTTCGTTATCATTGAAAGTTTTAGAACTTTTAGATTGATGATTTTTAAGTGAAGAATTGGAGTTATTTGATTCATAACTAGAAGATGAACTTTTTTTACGATGTTTTCTTTTTGAACGACTTTCATCTCTACGGTAGGAACGGCTAGAACGTTTGTGTCTTGACGATGAATGATCCGATGAACTGTTGGATCTATGTCTACGTTTCGATTTCTTATGATACCTGATTTTTAATTAAAAAATTAAAATAATTATTAGTCTTAATTTTTAGTTTCATGAATATGATATAATTTATCTCAATTAAGTACCTAGATTACTAAGATTTAAAAAGTTCTATACATAAAGGTTCTATACTATTATTAATATTATTTACTAATTTTATTCAATAATATTGATATAAATATAAAATATCTTATTAAAAGTCTATTAAAATTATAAATTAATACTATTCAAATGTTAATATAAATAATAAATTTTATAGGAAAGAAAAATGTTCATAGGATAATGTATATATTCATAATAATACAAAGTACAGATATGTAAGTATTTTGATCGAAGCAACAGGGAATTGATGATATGAAAGATTTTTCACTAGCATCTTAGAATCTTGTAGTTGAAGAACTCGGTGCTCAACATTTAAGATTTTTTATGATTACTAAACTAAAAACAATAAAAAAGTGTTTCCATAATGATTAAAAATCATTGTTTAATTATAATTTCAAAAACAAATATATCCATTTTTTTTTTATTATTATTATTTATTATTTTTTTATTAATTAATTTATTTACTTTAGATGATATAATTTTTTTATGTTATCATCTTTTGAAACAGGGAAATTGTAAAACTTTCAACTTCAATATCTATTCTGGTAGGAAAGCAAATCTATCAAGAATTTTAGGCGGTAAAAAGTTCTATAATAATTCTATGTACTTTTATTATAAGTGGGAAAATCTTAATTATTATCTAAAAATACTTAAGATAAATACACACATATTTTTTCTTATAAATATTTGAAATTGATTTTTCACTAAATTTGTCAAAATAATGAAAATTAGTTAATTAATTTATAGTTAAAAATGTATACATCTGAGGCTTTTTACAAAATTTTTCATAAGAAGTTAATTATGAAACCAAAAAATCTAATTCTAAAGCATAATTCTTTTTATTAACTTTTGAATGAAACTTATTTAAACAAATAATGAAAAATTTAATTATTTTATTGTTTTTCAAAAACTATTTTTTTGTGAAGACTTCAAACTTTTATGCTTATTGTTATATTTAATATACATAATATTATTTTTAAAGCATTTCAATTAATTTTAAGCATTTCTTATGTATACAAGCATACCATAAAACTATTCACATAACTCTATAGTTAAGTGATATTAATACTAATGTTAATAAGTAATAATAATAAATTATATAAATTATTACAAATTATAACAATAATTAAATACTAATAAGTAATAATTAGGGAACGGATTTGAATGCAAATTGCATTTTTTTCTAAATGTCTGAAAACGTTGCTTTCCAAGCACAAAATTCATTTCTTACGTCAAAGAATTAGAAAATGTAACTTTTATTTTGCATTTTTTGCATCTTTAAGACTTTAATACATTTTTAGAGCATTTTTTATCATTTTTAATGTATTTTTATGTTTTTAAGTCATTTTTATATAGGAATGGATAAAATTCGATAAAACTGTAGATTAACATTAATTTTAAAAATATAAAAATAATTATTTACTATGTTTTTACTGATCAAATAAATCCTGACTCCAGACAAAATTATTGTTGGCATGGGTAGATACATGTTTAGACATACATAGATACAACTTATAACTAGGGCCTGGATTTCAATGCAAAGTGCATATTTTTTTGGTTGATCATATACAATGCTTTCTAAGTACATAATTCGTTTCATGTAACGAGGGTTTGAAAGCTACAAATTTTATTTT